>JAIUND010000229.1:0-93911 GCA_034699125.1 Gisinianus flammeolus | reverse complement strand
AGAGAGAGAGAGAGAGAGAGAGAGAGAGAGAACCCTCGTCGTTTGACTCAAGTCTGGGGTTACTTATACTTCAAGTTCACATCATTTACCAGCTGGGGTGGCTAGAATCAAATGACCGCAAGGAGGCTTGTTGATTTTTTTGTCCTCTCCAATCCATCTACCATCGATGGATCTTCCAGCCTTCCTCATAACCCAACAACCCAGAAAGAACACATACATCTCCACACACACACATATTACACTACTCGAAATTAGTCTACATAATATTCCGTTTATACTGATTCACATATTTTTCTAAGGCTATTTCCGTAGGTATTTCAATATGATGAATGTATACATACACACTTAGTTTTCACCATGTACGTAAACATATAATTCGAGGTGTTTACAGGAGCTGGCGTAGTCCAGAATAGAACATTCAACTTATGCATACATGGGTGCGTTTCGCCCAGTTCGTTCGTTCGTTTGTAACATTTGGTTGGACCATTCATTACATTATTATTACTTGATGTGCACCAAGCAACGTCGGATCTATGGGTTTGTATTTTACTCTTGTGTGTCTGTTTCGCTCTCTCACTCTGTGTATGTGTACTGTGTATTCGTGCACTGAACTACGGCATTGAACATTTTGTTTGTAAGAGTTTGAGAGCTATAGAGCCGATCAACCACGCGAGCTAGCATATTAACACAAAATATCGTCATCGTCTCTCTCTCTCAGTGTTCCGTGTATTTGATAATCGATAGTAACATCCAAACTGAGTATTACCATTATCATCATGATCTGCTCACATTTAGAAAGTCGAGGCTGGACAGTGACTATTGTCTCGTATTATTTCTATTTTTTCTCTCTTTCTTCTGCCAGTTTCAGAACAGAAGATTGGTGCGTGGGTTTGTGTTCATCAGTTCAGTGAAATCAGTACAGTGTATATGTGATCGTGTGTGTCTGTGTGTTTGTTCCTGTACTGAGCCAAAGTTAGTTTAGTTTCAAGTCTGAACTGCAAAATCAGTTGAACGATCAGCCTTTTATTCGGTCACAACAGTTAACGTTGATTCTACTTCCTTCTTCATTTCCTATCAAACACCATAAATCTCAGTTCGCATCTGGTCGTCTACATGTTTCTAGAGTCCAAGCGCGGTTCTTTCGCTCTCTCTCTCTATCTCCAGCTCAAACTCTCTTTAGAAGCTATAGCTAACGAATGCGTAAACGCGCTGGTAGTAAAAAGTATAGGAATTGTTCAATCGTTTAACGTTGGAATATCGAAAAAGGAAAGTCCAGTAAGAGAATGAGAGGAGATGAGTAGGAGCAGTCGTAGTGGATTCCTCCTGCACTTGGTGTAGGTGAGAGCATTGAGCATCAAAGACTTTTCCTATTCAACTGACTTAAGTCTTTCGTCTGATGTGCGAGTCCATTTCATTCCTCTCCTATCCTATTTTCAAAGTGCGATTACTTCCAATGAGTAAAACTAACCAAGCTGTCTAGCTACTATTTAAACTAAAATCATGACTCAAAGGTATTTATTCACCTCTAAAACTATCCAAATGTCTATACAAGGCCCCAAATACAAAATTCCATCCATTTCCCAAGTCTACCATTGAATCATGAGGTAAAGGATGTTTGCAGTCATAGTGGGTCGAAGTCGAAGTCGAAGCCCACCGCCCGTTTTGGATGATTCCAAATCCCCACACATATATATATATATAATATATACATACATAATACATACACACATACTCATACATACTTACCTACATATACCCCAGACTCGACTTCAACAAACAACCATTTCCCCATTACACTTTTAATTGAGTTAGTCAGGCAAAGGCAAGTAAAAGTTAGCGTGGCTCTCGTCGTCCTCGTTGTCGTGGAGAAGCTGAAATCTACTAACTTTACCGATTATAGGTTCTGCCTGATCTCCTAGAGTTCCTTTTACTTGAAATCCTATACTACCGTCATATCGTGTACTCGCGCTTTCCCAGTTTTATTCACATATAGAATTTCAGTTATTTGATTAGTATATACTGAAATCCACACATACAGATATATTCACTCACTTCAAACTTGAGTTCAAAATTCTTTACACAGACGTACAAACAAGCCACAAATAATACGACTTGTTCCGTCCTTACTTTTGTGTCTAAGACAGAGAAAGAGAGAGATAAAAGGAGAGAAAGAAAATGAGAGTGCGGGTCCACAGTTAAAAATCTCATCGAGGTTCAAAACAATCTCCAAAGTCACAACTAATCACAACTTCCTTAAATTTGTCCTGTTTGCACCTACACAATTCCCAATTAATTCCACTGTTGGAATTTCCTACAGGTCAAATAGAGTAAAATAGTTTACGCACATTTCATTTGAGGGAATTTAACCAAAGTCAAAAAGAAAGAAACACAAAATTGATCATGAGAAGGTTAATAATAAATAAAATAGTACTAACGTATTTAGTATAAATTTACTTATTACTACAATCTCCCTGAATCTCGGTCAGGATATCCGAGTGAACTTTCATAATATTGTGATAAGGACACACAAAGTTAGTGATGAATGCCTTCAGATTTCTTGTTGAAATGGAAATGAGATCAAGTGAATTTAAATATTACAAGTTTAATAATAATTCATTTGGAATAGGAAAAGACTTTGGACTCTGAAGCATTATTTATTACGGAGAATTCAAGCAAAATAAGATTTTGTGCAGGCGTAAACAAAATAAGCATAAACTTGTTAATGTGCAAATGTGAAAGATGTTTTCACTTCAAGTTTTGATAATTAATGAAACCTAGAGCCTGTCGTCCTCCTCCTCCTCCTCCAAAGAAGCTTACGGTTTCAGAGGGGGCTTATCATAATGTGTATGTATAGGGAAAGTCTGGGGTTATACTTTGTAAGCTCTAATCTGCAAAACTTTAAGCGACTATAACACGATGGAGAAGATCATTTTACTCAAATGACTACAACGTCGCTCCCTTGATCGCTAAATTAAGTTGAGTGACATGCGAGTAGTGCGAGTACATACATATAGGTACATATATACGTACAAACAGTCATTTCATAGGTAATATAGGTATTCATCGTCAGCTTGATAAAGGAAAGACGAAAGAGGACGGCTGACGGAATGACAGAGTCAAAAACTGATTCCAACTGACTCGGTTTTATCCCTCAGTTAATTTTCACCTCGCTAAATACTCATTAAGCACACTAACACTCTTTAATATCACGGGAAAGAAACAGTATGTAACGTAATTCCAATAATTCCTTTCCCTTTTACTTACGCACACGGAAAATCAGGGATTTTTATTCAAATGTACATAATAGAGAGAGAGGGAGAGAGAGTCAAAACCTTTCCCATCCACAGTCAAAATAAATAGTAACCATTACGAAAGCAATAATACATTTTCAAGCAAATTGTTTTGTGGCCAAGTGAACCTCTCCTCCTCATCCTTCTCTTCTCCTCCTGCTCCGTGCAGATTCGTTAATAAACTGCATTAGCCCTGTCCTTGCCATTCAATTAATTATTCAAATTAAACTTTCCACCTTTCAACAATCGTTGATCTTCATTATTCATAGTCATCATCATCATCATCGTTTCATGGACTCGTAGATGCTTGTGAAGAGTCGTTAATGACCCATAGCAACCTTTTTATTACTGCATCATCATGAATACCTATGCACACATATATATATATATATATATACACACACACTCAAAGACTCACCCTCCGAAAACCTCACGCATGTTTCTTCAACTGAATCCTCAAGTACCTCCAAACTCTTCCCCAATCCCTCAAGTTTTGTGAATATACACACGCTCAAGTGAATATAAAATATGAATTACTTGCAATTTCATTCCAAGTGCAACGCAATAAATTAAAATGCTAATTTAACTCCCAACTGTATTTCTTATTATTTACAAAAGTAAATAAACGAGAAAAGGATCAGAAACGATGCGACTCCATCGAGATAGTAAGTGAAAATACATACTAATAAAAATTTTGATAATTTCAATTGTTACATTTTCAAATTTTAACATCTCAAATTCCTTATTCCTTCTCCCTTAACAATAAAAAAATAGTTTCAAATGAATCTCGGTGCGGAATCTCTAATATTTCATGCTGACACTTTTGAAATAATATCCCAGCCATGGTTGGCCATTTGTTTGCCCAAACAAACTCTTGTGGGGGTCACCATATTACTTGAGGGCAGAGCTTACGGGAGGTCTTCACTTTTTTTTTATAAACTGTACGCTAGCCTATAAAAACATGCATGCGAGAACAGATTTCAAATTAACAAATTTTTTCGATGCAAAAAAAAATTCTATCCAAATAATTTTTATATAATAGATTGATTTTGTTTTAAATGAACTAACATTTACCATTGAAATAATATTGAACTCCAGAAGAAAAAATCAAGAGCAAGTACAATATAAACATTAATTAAAGTTAATAACTAGTTGTCCAATTGAGTAAAAGATAACTAAATATCTACAGTGTCCATCGTATTGGTAGAAAAAAGTTGAAGAGAGAGAGAGAAAGTTTGTTTTCACGGTTCTTTTACTTTTCTCAAGATAATAGTTGAGCGTAGCTCTATATATATATATATATATATATATATCTACATATAGCTATATATGTACATACATACATGCATCTGTAAGTGTATGTACCTAGGTATATCTGATGGTGTGTATTGTGTGTACATTCATATGGGTCACATGCACGGCACGAACATTATAGGATTTCTTCTTCTTCTCTGGCTGTTTAAGCTTAAGCAGGCGAAGCACGAAATCATGTTGGAGTCATAAATAAATTTTCTCTTTTCTTTCTCTCTCTCTCTCACTCTCTCTTTCTGCCTATATACAACGTATTTGGAGTTATGTGGACTGGAAGCTTAGGATTATAGACAAGATGGCAATTTAAGCATGGCCTGAGAGAAATGTTGCTAGTGGTCCACAACCATCTTTAGTTATTAGTTGTTCATTCCAATTGCCGAGAAAGCTTCATCTTTATTTTTGTTGTTGCACAGATACTTCCTTGACAACACTGGTAATCAGCTGATTGACTTACAACCTAATGACGGAAACTTTATAAAGATTTTCTAGTTTTTAGCACAATTTTGAAAATGTTCCAGTCCACACACGCATGTTTACATTTAGATATAAGGACTCACACAACTGTATAGTGAGAGTGAATGAGTGAGAGATAGAGAGGGAGAGAGAGAGAGAGAGAAAGAGCGTACACAAACAGCAAGTCAATTCTCAGCAAGTCTTAAATCAACAGTAAGTACGAAGAACAAGATGCGAAGCAAGTAAATAGAGGTAATCCTCCTCTAGGACGCCACTAAATAAATAGGCAAGCTGGAACAGTAAGAGTAAAGTTTAGTCTAGAAACTCATTGGAAATTTCTTACGAGCCAAAGCAAGCAAGTATAGAAGTAAGTAGAAGGAAAAGAAGGAAAAGGAGCAGAGGGAGAGGGAGAGAACGAGAGTGATCGAACCTAAAACCGTTCTATTTCTGCTTGTAGCAGAATTTCAAAGTTCAAACCTGCAGTCTATTGGACCGCGAGGAAGAATCAGCAAAGGAATAACTTTGGTAGTCCGTCTGCTCCAAATACAAAACTACCCACGTATAGCTTACATGTCAGCATGTATATATATATGGATTTTGTTATATTGCAAAAGCCAGATTTCCTTGTACATTCTCATTCTCTCTCTCTCTCGCTCTCTCTCTCGCTCTCTCTCTCTTTCGACATGGAAATACAGCGTGAGCTCACCAATATAGTGCCTTGAGGAAATCGAAACCTATTCCTAGGAAAATTGAACTTGAAGTAAATACATTACCAAAGGATGGATAAGAAAGAAAGAAAAAGGCGTTTGTTTCAAGACGCCAATCCACATCCAGTCCAGTCTCGTTCAGTCATGCATGACTGAAGTAAAATGATGAGACTGGACCTGACTCACAAAAGCTGAGAAGTTCCATGTTCTATTTGATAAAACCTCGTCTGTTCCCATACGTGCCTTCTCAAGCTAAGTACCCGCTTTTATCCAGAAACTGGGAATATAAAAAAATATAAAAACCCCTTCTCCGCTTCATCCAACATTTTCACTGTTTCCTGTCTCTTCTTCTAAATGTTTTTTTTCGCCATCCCGAGAAACTTCCGTTGTCATTGAGTAAATATATTCAACTCCGAGCCTTGTGTGTATACTCGACTACGTATACATATCGTAGATAGAAAATTCGGCTCTCCCCAACCATTCCCGTACACACTTACACACACCCGAGATTTCTGTGTGCCTGCCTATTATATCGTATATATCATACCGTCCTTCAAACTTTCCAAACCTCAAAATTAATCGTCATAGAAATCTCCCAACAAACTGTAATCGCTTCATCTTGAGCTAAAAATGGATTAAGCAACCACATAAGATTCTATTCTTCATCATACATAATATTCTCATGTGTCATTACTATTACCCTCTAAAACATTCACGACTTTTTACGAGCAATGGCAAAAAAAAGCGATGATATTCACTGAATATGCCAAAATAGTCTTTTTATTATGAGTGGCTTGGGAAGGGAAAAAAACGTATTGACTACAATGGTGTACATACCGAACACATGCCCATATAGAAATCTCGTCTATGACGAGTTGCCTTTGGGTTCGGTTCTTCTTCTTCTTCATGTAACTGTAGTCGGTTACCATGAATGGTAGACGCGATGCTGCTGCTGCTGCTGCTTCTTGTTTCTTGCTCTATTTGCAGATACTTTAATCATGCATATTACATATAATTTGTTCTTAGTTGGAGTGAAGTCTAAGGAAATTCCGTAGGATACTCAGTACATTCAAGAAGCGACTGTTTCATCCGCTCCGAAATGATTTCGGACATCCTGTAATGTTTTCTTATGAACAACTTTTTCATCTTCCCCCCCTTTGGACTCTCTTTCTTTCTCTGTCTCTGTCTGTCTGTCGCTCTTTCTCTCTCTCTCTCTCTCTCTGTCTCCCTCTCGTTCTCTTGGCTCAAATTCATAAGCAGTGGTGTATATAATGTATATAGGAGCATCCATTCTTTTGGCTTTTCATAGTTTACATATATGTGAGAAAATGCATGTTCTATCTACATCCTTCGTGTTACGTTTGAACAGTACGAGAACTCCTTTGGAAATATATGTATGTATTTTTTCTTACTCTCTCGTCTCCTTCTTTGATAAGAAACGAGAGCACATGCTGCCACTAAAATACCAGAAGCCAGGAGTCTTAAGATGTGATGATGGCTCACCATACAAACATGAATATGTATACATAGCTTACACTTACTCACAACAGACAATCACACCAGGATCACATATACAGACAGTTAAGGTTTCTTCAGTTAATTTTTCCAAGACACAGGGAGACAGAGAGAGAGAGGGAGAGAGAAAGAGAGAGAGAGAGACAGCAAGCACATTTATGTAACCATGTCTGTCTATTGGTAGCCTGTGCATTCGTTCCCTCAGCTCTCAGCTCTGCTTTGGTCCAGGCATACTGACGAGAATCAAACCAACCAGCCTCTCACTTTGCCTTCTACCCTTCTTCTCCATTTTCTTTTTCTTCTTCTGCAAAGGAAAGGAGTCAAGCCAGCCAAGACAGGATGGATGTGTGCAATGTGTGTGTGGACCAGAAAGAAACGAATACGTAATACGCTCTATTCCACCCCAGAAAACTGAAGAAAAAGAGGAAAGAAGATATGTGTGCATATACAAACCATTCTTTTGGTAATTTGTATATAAATTCAATCTATATCTTCGAGGCAGATGTATGTTCCATCTCTCACTGAATGTGTAAATGTGGATGGAGGCCTCTGCCTGGCTCCCGTTAACTAAGACGAGAGAGAGAGAGAGAGATACAGAGAGCCGATTTTTTTATACTCGAATCTATTTTGGTTCTGTACAAATTTGGAATGGCATGAACCACACTTGGCCAATCATCTGGCTGCCGTGATTGGACCATCCGAAAGTTCCGAATAGGAGGTTGTGTGTGGAGTCTCATACTTTTCTTAGCTTTAGTCAAGTCATGCTTTGAAATGACGTACACGTATACAAGACATCATCGACAAAGGTACAAACTGCACTTCATTTGCATTTGTACTCCGGACCGGACGTGAGCACCGAGAGAAAAAGAGAAAGAGAGAGAGTACTGTGTCACTTGCAGTTACCCGACGAGGCAGACACATTCTATCATCCTAGTCAGCCAGCAGTCGAATCCTCCTTTAAGAACTCTATCAAGAGTTTCAGTTTTGTTCAATTCACATTTCCATCACATCAAGTCACGAACCCATCACCACCATCATCTTTAATCCTTGTAAGTTTAGAAACCGATTCTTCCTGTACCTTTTCAAATCGATTTCCCTTCAATACAGTACATTTTAATTTACGAAAAAGAGAAGAGATTTCCTCCCTCACACACATAACACACAATCTGTGCCTTTTATACTCAACGAACACGACAAAGTTGAAGACGGCGTAGTAATAATAATAGTTGTCGGTGAAAAATGAAAAAAAAAGTATCTAGTATTATTCAGGAATTTTGCACTTTCTATGCTGCCAGCATAGAAAGTACAAAGTTTCTCGTGAATAATACTGTAGAGTAAAAAGGTAGAGATATATTTTTTCTCATCATTCAACAAGTCGGATTTGAGTTGAGAAATATTATTTTCTACTACATAGAAATGCTTATATGTATAAAAAAAAAAATATTTATACATATAAGCATTTCCCAAAACTTTCCTGGTTCAAAGTTTATTATTTAGACTGGAATCAATTTAAAAAATATTTGTTAAAGTTCAAAAAGACTACATTTACTCAATCACCCTTTAATATTTGGTCCATTCTGGGAAAGAGCTTTCAGTCATCACCATTGCTCCTCTCTCTCTCTCTCTCTCATTCTCTTTCTTTCTTTCTTTCTTTCTTTCTTTCTTTCTTTCTTTCTTTCTTTCTCTCTCTCTCTCTCTCTCTCGCTCTTTCTACGTTTTCTACCTCATTCCTGTTAATATCTTTCCCTTCAGACTGACTTCCGACGTTCCAACTCCAGTACCTTTACACTCCCATACTCGAGTTTTGGCTGGTTCCACGTCCAACTTAGAGCCACAGACAATTTGTCTGGGCATCTCGGAAGAGAAAAAATTATTTCTTTACTTTACTCAACCTTTCATCCTTAGGGACTCCTCTGCACCACCTAAATTGCTTCAATAGTGATCACCACCCCAGAACAGAACCTGATCTATAGTGCCACTATATTTTCACTGCCGTATACAAAAACTGAGCGGATACACACAGCTACAGAGAGGAATTACGTCCTACCTTCTATTGATTGAATGGCCACGCCAAAAACACTGATGCCGGCTCGTGTTTCCCACTCACACACATTTTCCCTTCTCCTTCCCTTTCCTTTGCCGCATCTCCAAATCCCTTTCACATCACATCATCGGTCGTCGGCCGGTTTTTGTTTTTTCCATCAAGAGAAAACAGTGTTTTTTTATATACACACACGCACACACAAAAGAATACGTCTTCTCTACAGAATATGAACAAGATGGAAAGTACAAAATCCTGGATTTTATATCCCTATATATATTTTTGCTTTCATCTCTATATATAGAAAGTCAAACCTTATTTATCCACACCTGCTTCCTCCGAAATTATCTTTACTTACAACACACACACACACACACAGCAGAAAAAGAAAACGAGAAAGAAAACGAAATAAAACCAAACCAAAAAAAAAAAAACCTTCATATACACAAACTGTACAGAACTGTGGTCTACGAAAGAATCTTCACTTGGAAATGACAAGAGCGAAATTCTGTGTTTTCACTGCTATATATATTGAACCATCAATCAGTGGGTGAGTGCTGCTTGAAACACGTCTCAACCTACCCCTCGTTCTTCCACATCATAAAGGACACTGGGACAGAATTAATGCAACTTTCACTCCCTTGAGATCACGTTCAATCTCACATTGTTTTGTCTTACTCACATTGTCACATTCCTTCGGTCACGTGAAACGAAACGAGAAAAGAAAGTGAAATGAATTTTCTCTTCTTCGTCTATAATTCAAAGTGTACATGCTCCTTCGTATGGAGACAAATGGATATGGAGAAGAAGAAGAAGAGTCGAAGATTAAGGAGAGTGGTGCTTCCAATACCCCAAAGTTGAAGTCCATGCTTCATTACGTTCGCACATTGTTATTTCTTTTGTCATTCATGACGAATTTTGTGGAATGTAATTGAAGTAAATGGGCTACTCTTTGGGAACAATCATCAAAATCAGCTCAACTCTCGTTCTCTCTCCCATCTCTTTAATTCAACCAAGTCATCTTCCATATGGATTTTTTCTAACTCAACCGACAGTACACAAGACAACTGTACACCTGCCTAATTATGAAAAGAAAATACTGACTACTTGTACACTCACACACACACACACAAAAGTTTGCTTTAAAAACTTTCAAATGTAATTTTCCTCAAGTCGTGTGTGTGATTGTGCGTGTGCTGTAAATATTTATGCAAATAAAAAAACTGTAATTATTCAACTCAAACTGTGAAGGCAATTCAAATGTAACAATCCAAAAATA
Source organism: Gisinianus flammeolus (assembly GCA_034699125.1). Lineage (NCBI taxonomy): Eukaryota > Metazoa > Arthropoda > Collembola > Symphypleona > Katiannidae > Gisinianus > Gisinianus flammeolus. The sequence continues at coordinate 83,315 of JAIUND010000229.1, read as the reverse complement.
CCATGATAAACTTGTTGTATTTTATCTGTAATGTAGTGCCCCAAAGTTGAAGTCCATGCTTCTTTACATTCGCACATTGTTTTTATGAACGTGGAATGTCAAGAAGTACTTGGGCTACTGTTTGGGGAATATCAACAAACTCAAAACTTTCTCAAAACTCAAGATCAATGAAGAATCTGGAACTAAACTATACAAAACTCCAAACTTTTTTTATGAAAACATGACGGGCCTATCCAAAATGTAAACTTTCGTGTGTGTCAAGTTTTTCTTGTACAATAATTTCTAATTCAGTGATTATTCTTCAAATCATTAATTTAAATATGGATTCTAGTTTTAAGCTTTGAGTAAAAACATATAAAAACTTGTTTTTTACATTTTTCTCAATGGATAAAAAATGAGTCGTATATTTTACCTACTGATGTTAATCAATTTGTGCAACCATGTTGGCCATAAAAAAGACTGTTCCGGCAAGTGATCGATATGTACATATGTACAAACCAAAAGTTGTAAAAAGTTGTGTATAGTAACCATTTTAATCGAAACAGTTATGTAAGTCCTGGGTGTTTTTCCAAATGTATTTACTGTCTAGATACACTCATCTCATGTATTACCTATATACAATTTGCTTACTACAATTAAATCAGTTCTGGAATCCTTTTGTCGTAGTTTTCTAGTTTTATGCGTACTTTTCCTAATCCCAATTTCAATTCCTTGGAATTTTACATAAAACTTTCCCCAGAGCTCAATATTATCATTCGTGTACAGTCTTTTAGCTTTTTTGTACATAATTCTGGTTCCTCTAAATGACTCCCACTCGTCGACACATTTTCCGCTCAAACACTGATCAGTAAATGTAAATGTAGTACGTTGAGACGAGGAGCTCGATTCTTAACTCTGAAACATAATCCAATCAAGTCGATCCATGTGCTTATACACCAATCATGGGCAGAAACTTTCTCAAAACGACTCTAACCCACTTAGGTAGACCCCATGTACAACAAACCACGCATATTGGTGTATCCATGTATACATATAGTCACCTACCACACTTTACTTGTATCCAAAACTACATGCCGTAACATCTCCCAAAGGTAGGTATAGGTAAGCCACTTACAATGACTACATTTTCATCAAAATCAAAAATCCTACCCCCACACTCTTTCCTTCTATGTACACACCACAGACTTACTCTCGAACAAAAACAGAAGACTTTTTACTGACACACACACACACACACCGATGACGACGGCGACGACTCCACAATAAGCAATTTCAGATTCATTAGCTTCTTAAATTTTTCACATAAAAATGAGTGTGGCTCCGAATAATAAAGAATATGCATGATACTTTCTCAATCTACATCTATACTATACCCATACATACTTTAGTTCTACTCGAGTGAACTCTATTCTCTATTTATTTATATCCATTTATAAGAAACATCTTGTTCAAATACTCGTTTGTTTCTCCATGCCGACTTATCATTAGCATTAGCCTACTTCAAGCTGACGTAGACCAAGTCATAGACGTCGGATTAAGAGAATATACAATAAATCTAATTGTATTTGTCGTTGACTATCCATGATCATATCATTTTATCCTTTTAATTTTTTTTCCTCAGGAAACATTTCCCTACATTTATGGAAAGCAAGAGAAATCTCATCATTTTTACCTTCTTCCTCCTCCTCAAAAAATTATTCAGAATTACTGTCATGGAAAACTACCAAGTTAATCAGTAAAACGTGAGGCTTTCCTCTTTCTTGTACCTCGGAAATTCCACTTTCTTCTCCTTGTATGTACACAATGTACATAGTAAAACAATGAGGAGAATTTGCATATATGTATTTGAGAAGGCATAGAAATGGAATACTCTATATAAGTAAAGAGATTTCAATTCCTCCTACTGCGCTTCTCCACCCAGCCCTGCCTCTTAAATATCTTCACAGAGGCTTTCGAAACATTACCAAATAGAGAGACCCCGTTCTCCTTCTCCCCATTGTGATATACGATATGACCATTTCATGTGCATGGTGGAAACTTTACCAAATAATGGTACAGGAAAACAACAAACAATATTATTTAAACATGAGCAGTCGTCGGGAGAAAGAGCGAGCGAGCGAGAGAGAGAGAGAGAGAGAGATGCGAGCCGACACATCCGAAGTATGTACAGAAATGTGGGACTGTACAGTAGAAATCTCATTGAATTTATTCAACAAAGATCATTGCATTTTCTCTGATTTATGATTTTCTTGTCATGTTCCACTTTGCTCTCATTACTTCATGCTGGGTGTCTCGGAATCACACAAACAACAAAGCAGAATAATCTGAAAAGGAATCTCCGGGTCTCTCCTATACCTTTTAATATAAGGGAGAGTGAGAAAGAGATGCCTTTTCTCTGCTGTAAATTGCATGTGCTAATTCCATATTTACCTAGAATATCCTCACATATCTATATTAACGAATATTTTTTATCTAATTCTCACTCTATTTAATTTCTTGATGTACTACTATCTACCAAGAATACAACGTCGTCGTCGTCGTTGTTGTACCATGTGGTGTGAATAAATTGAATGAGCCGTGTTGTAATTTTTCACAAAACAAAAAAAACCCAACATTTAAATGAAATAGACGAGTTTCAAATACACAGATGGAGTTTTCTATAAGCTCTCTCTCTCTCTCTCTATCCGATACTTCTTCCCGCAGCCTCATTTCACTCGCATAAGTTATGAATTAAAGTACATATAGGCTGCCTACTTCAACTATAATATAAAACCGGAATTTAATGAAAAACCGGGGGACAGGGCGTGTACCGAAAAACAGCAAGAAAATTTCACTATCTATTTCTCATGTGCTCACACAACACAACACAGAGCAGAACTGAGAAGAACACGTCAACCAACCTAGTTCAACATGCATTCTTCCCCGTCATGGCCTCATACATATGAATAGAAACAAACATTCTCTATCTCGCTCTCTATCTCCGTCTCACCCGAAATATTTATACACACATACACATGTACCATGCACACATAATTATATAATACCTACTTTTATTTTATACACCTATATTATTTTACACTTGAACGAGAAAATGGTAGAATACAACGTATGGAAAACAAAATGTATGGAGAATGGAGAATAATATGTTGCAATCACGAAAAACCTATGCACACACAGTACATACACACACACTATTCAATATGTGAAGCCGCTTTCCCTGAAAACAACACAAAACTCACAATGAACAAGAAACGTGGAACAAAAAACACTTTTATAGAAAGGAATGCCACTCGTTTTGTTTTCTCCTTTCCCTTTTACAGTGTTCAATCTGCTTCATTCAATTTCGTAAATGTCTTTTATTTACAGACTCTCTTTCTCTCCCGCACATCTACACATGTACATTCACTCACACACACACACTTACATACATACAGCCAGAAAATGAGCATCGGCTTATTTAGAAAGTCTTAAAAGAATTCCAAAGCAATAAAAGCTAAAATTGTTCTACGATACATACCTTTACATGTGCAATTTCAGCATATACTTTTACGACTCCATTTCATCGTATTGGCTAGATTCATGTCCTTTCCTAGCAATTGTACTTCACTATCTTTTCCTTTCCTCTCTCTCCAGCATCAACAACTCTGCCTCCTACTCGTTTCGTTTCCATGTGTTCAAATCAACACTAGACCTCTAGACCCATCGTTTTTAAAACTCACAAATAAAATATAAGACTATCATGTCCATACACATCCCACACTCACACCCAGTAAAAAAAACATCAAACTTCATTTCTATTCCGCTCCTATCAAAATGTTGACACTAAAAAATGTACAGAGGTGAACATTGTCCTCGTCTTCACGGGAATAAATAAAAATGAAATGCGTAATATACACATCCCAAAATAAAGCAAAGGCCTCGTAATACGAGGCCTTTGCTATACGAGGCTCGTATTAAATTCATAATAATTGAATACAGAATGCAGCGAGATTGAAAAATACAAAACAGCGATACAGCATAGTATGGATTTTGTAAAGCAATGACAGGACGTCAATTTTATATAGATATTTAAAATATTGCTTGGGATGTTCTCACATACAAGAAATGGCACGAATTATTCGTTCAAAATGGCCTAAAGCAGATGTCAAATGTTTCCGTGATTTGTTTTTCTATTTTTAAAAAAAAATCTTGTAAGAGTATACCTACAATCGAAAGTTTGAAAGAGTCGCCCACATGACTGAGGATGTTGACAGAATCGTTTTCGAAAAATATTTCTATATGTATATATGTACGTAAACGCTGAGAAATCGTTACCATCTGTAGCCGTTCATGTGTCCAAAGAGAAATTCTTGCACATCGTTCCAGCTCAAAATATATGTATGCAATAAATCCCAACTGATCCCCAGTAAAATCAAAAACCTTCAAAATACTATTTAAAAATGTACATTTCGTTACTTTAAAAAAAACCAAACAAACAGACAATGTATACATTAACACTCAAGATTGTATCTCAAAGGAGGTTTGGGAGCTGAGAGGAAAGTTTAAAAAAAATATATATATTACAATATATACAGATATGTATATATAGAAGAAAACAATAGCACGTGGGGAAAAAAGTGAAGGCATTATGGGAAAAATAAAATCCTAGGAATGATACTTATTTGTGGATAAAGCACAAGTTGTACAGTTACGTGTTCTCCATTTTCACTCCAGCCAAAAGACATTTCCTTGGGATATGTACAGCTACACACACAAGCATGACTGTCTAGCTTTGGGATTAAAGTGAAAGAAGGAGACGAAGGAGGAAGAGACACAGTATTGTCATAGAAAGGAACCCATTTCTTCCACCCGATTCTCATGAATGACTTTGCGTGCAAAATATAAGAAGAGGAGGAGAGAATCGAAAGAAGAATCGAAATTTGACTCCAACATCAGCTCAAACTCACATTTTACTTTGCTAGCAATACTAAAGCCAGCTCGTAAGTTATGAACAATGGTCTCGGAATTTGACTGGAAAGTTTTGAAAGGACGTTTGAACATTGGAATCTTTGTGCCCGGCGAGTTTGGATTTGCAGCCCTTTTTACAAAGTATAATACACTTTATATGCAGTCAAATAGAAATGAAATGTTTAAACAATTCCTTTAACAATACTGAACTTGAGAGTCGGAATCATGGTTAAACTTATGAAACGTCTACTCCCGGGATTCAGAATTATGATTATTATTATTATATTTCCTACTCGTGTTTGAACTATACGAATAAGAATGGGAGAAAGCATGTGACGACGACTGTGGAGAAAGTTTGTACAATGGCAAAATCCTACAAGAAATCTCCAAAAAGAGTAATTAACTACCGATTGGAAAGAGGTTCTTTTTCGCATCATTTGATTTGGGCGTAGGTGCTTGAGAAAATCAAATCCAACGTGTAAACTAAACTAAAGAGAAAGAAGAAGAATGAAACTTGGAGCTGTCAGATTTCTATTATAAAGTAGAAGAGAGAGAGAGAGAAAGAGAGTAGAAATGAAAGAGTATCCTGGTCAAATCACTCAGACAGCCAGCACTGCTTAAAGTGGGTTGGTCTATTTTCTATCGGGGAAATCGGAAAAAACTCTCCAAAGGAAGAGAGAGAGAGAACACCCAAGAAAGGGCAGAACTCAACTCCTGTGAAAAATTCCAACATATTAGAGAAATAAGACCTAATGGAAGACATGGAAGCTGGGAATGGCAGAGAGAGTCTCAAGTTAATAGTGGAAGCTCAGACTTCCAACGAAGGCTAAAGGGCACAAGTATCAGACTAAATTGATTCACAGAAACTTGCCATAATAGCCAACGAGAATGGGATTTGCCTCTCTCTCCGCCAAAAACTCTTCTACTTTCCCCTTCTCCTCTTTTCCCTATATACTTTTGGAACCCACAAAAACTTTTCTCTCAGCCCGACCATCGTTACGTGAAGATGATAAAACACATATTATAAGCAAGCACACATATACACTTGAGTATATATATATATATACATGTATGCACTATGCAGTATGCACCACCCTTTACGATGACATAGACTATCCACTCTCTCCTACCCAGACACACTTTCCTTTTGCAACATCATCTCAATCTATCTTTTGTAACCGTACAGCACACGTTCCCGTTTGACCCATCCAAGGCTTTCGAATTTCCGGTTTCATCTAGTCTCTGACAGAACATCTCTTTTTCTATATGATATATTTCACTGAATCAAATCCATTCCCAAAAGTATCCCCTATAAAATTAGATCGATACATATGCTCAGAGTATTATTATACTTTGTATAAACGTTTCACTCTCGACTCTCTCAATTTCTCTGCTCTCTTCTCCATATAATATTTCCATCGTCTTTCTATATAACGTATACACATGTACCCAATATTTCATAACTCGTCCCTTTCTCCCCCGTACTTTGGTTCAAAAACAGAAGCATATTAAAAGAATCAAAGTTATTTTACAAGAGGATCAGAACAAAAAATAAATAAATATCCAACAGAGAGCTTCATCTGTGAAATGTATGATATATATAAAAAACATAGAGGGGGTGACTTCAATTGAAAAACATACATATACCTGCTTATTCCATGGAGTTGGAGAATTCACGAGAGAGTGAAAGAAAGAGAGAGAGATATATAGAGGGAACGCAATAGAGCAAGAACGTCAGCAAACTAACAAGACAAAAGCAGAGAATAACCAGTTTGTTTTCATATCATTGGTATGCTTCCCAAGTTGAACAAGAAAAAGGAAGAGCGCCCGATCAGTTCAGTTTCATTTGGGCGGAAAAGAGAATGTAGACGAAGGCCGGGAGGAATCCCTAATACTCACTCAACATTCGGAAGTTTCCCGATGTCGTCAATTCAAACGATGGTCCCGACAATAAAACTCTTGACAATGGAGAGTAAATAGGCCAAGCTCTTGGAGCACCTAATCTTGAACAGTTTCCGTATTCGAGCGGATACAATTGGTTTTTGTGTGTGAATTGCATTTTTGGTGACGTTCGCATTATATCAGGATATTCAACTGGAGGAGTGAAGACGAAGAGAGAGAGAGATAGAGAGAGAGAAAAAAAAAAAGAAGAACAATTTCAGTTCCATTTCGTTTTCACTGGTTTCGTTTCAAATCTTTTCCTTCTAACCTTTCACGGGGAAAAACGGTATACCTACAGGGTTTCCCTATATAATACTTGATTTTTTTTTCAAAATGTATGTACCGTTTGCTTTCATTCCATATGATACCGCCCGTAGTTGAAAAGTGGTTCTACATTACTCGCTCACCCGTTCTTCATGCATACACACACACTACCTACATATCCTCAAATCGAAATTCAACCTTTCAGAAGCGATCTCTCATTCTTCAAAATGCATATGCGAAAAGGTTTTCTTTTCTTAAGGTGCACTAAGACCAAAGAATGTATACGAGGGAAAGGAAACGGAAGAAAGAACGAGGCCCGAGTAAGTTATTCGTTATTTTTGTTCAAATATATGTATAAACGATGCTCCCTCTCGCACGTGTTCGGACCATAAAAGAAGCGAATCCCCGTTTGACAAAGACTCACAACTTTTCTGTCAAAAAATCTTCGTTTCCATTCTCAATATTACTACCTCGTCTTGTATCTATCTACGCCCTCGTCTAATGTACATACATTTGTCGAGTTATAAAATATACAAACGTCTACAGACTTACACACACACAAATATTACAAATGTTTAGATTTACTATATATATACATATTTATATATATACAGGGTAAAGACCGACATGCTTGAATGAATGGGCAATGCAAGTCCTGACAGAGAAAGCATAGACAAAAGCTTTAGGAAAAAGACGAATTTTTTTCCTCTGCTGTCCCATTTGGATCCAGGCGTATTTTTTCCTGTGTCTCTCTCGCTTCTCAGAGGCAAGTCAGAGAGAGAGAGAGAAAGCTTAGACACTCCACAGCAGCATCCAACATTCAAAAGAAAGTAAAATATGCAAAACCAGATCTCTCCTCTCTCTCTCTCTCTCTGCATCTCCAGCGGAATGTTCTCATCACCCAAACCCAAAAGATGAGCCGGGCAAAAATCCAACTTTGTACTCTTTCCTCTCTTCTTCCTTTTATCTATATATATACACCGAATTTTTTCCTATTGCTTTCACCATGCCATAAACTCACCACAGAATTTCAATGCAACGTCCTACATATGAACACGACTAGACAGAATACACACACACACACTATATATATATTCATTTCTCTCTGTGTGCGGTTAGACTTAAATTTACTTTCCTAGTATCTCTCATATTATATGCATGTTCAAACCTACGAAAGCAAACTGAGAAATGAAAGTAAATGCCAAGCCCACAAACTTTCACTATTTGAGTCCTAATCAATACACACAGCGTTCACTCTTCACAAGATGAGACAAAAGCAAAGGGAAAAAGCAAGTTCTCGTTCGCCTTCTGCCTATATACCGTATACCCAACCAAACCATCTTCTCTCTCTCTCTCTCTCTCTCTCTCTCTCTCTCTCTCTCTCTCTCTCTCTCTCTCTCTCTCACTCCCGTTCCTTTTCAACTGGATCCCAAAGCCTTGGATGTAACTCCCAAATATTATTTTCAAGTCTTTTGTTCTTTCCATGTCATTATCAATTTAAATGGAGTATCTCTACAGATATATGTACGTACTCGGGTCCTCTATAACATTTGAGTAAATCACACATATTCTATACTTTTACCACAATAAAAGAACTATAAAATATACAAATGTAATTTGAGGAGAGTGTACAGTAGGAACATGATAAAGCCATTGAACTGTAGCCGACGATACTTGTATTACAAATTACATATTCTTCTAGCAACAAAATACACAATGTCTCGAGAAGCATACAAGTATACGGTCAAACGTACAATACCATACCATATTGAATTCTCATTTCCTTTCGTTCTATATGTTTCAGACTACTTACTCCACCGGCTACCTTTTCTCTACCAATTTCAATGCGACTCCTTCAAGTAAAATTAGCACCATGCTTGGAATATAATGACTAAATAATATAATATAACCTACACACAGTCAAATCTAAAAGAAAAAAAATCCCTTCATACACTCATGAAGATTTTGCGGACGGAAATGAGATAGAGAAAGAGGAAAAGGAACAATAATCTCCCTGTGTAGAACCTTTAATGGATCAACATAAAGTCAAGTCTACAGAGTTGAAGGAGTCTCGATCAATTATATGATGGTTTATAGGTGGAAAGTCAAGTTTTTAAACTTTCTCTCCTTCTACGCCCCCACGTCTTTACATTTATCTTCCATGTACAGAGACACAGATTATACTCAGACACATTCCATTTTACGTTTCAATATATACACACATTTATTTTTCCCGTTTAAATTTCATGCAGTCAAAGTTTCTTTTTCACTTCAATTCACATCCGTATAGCAGCCTCTTTTCCCGTAGTAACTCGACTTTTTTCCTTCTTCTTCTCTACGCTACCTATTTTCAAGTCGTTCGACGGGGGCTAGCCAAAATGTGATTTCTATTCGTGTTCTCTCTCTATCTTGCTCGACGAGAAAGTTATATATTGCGGCCCTTCTGTGAAATAACTTGTTGTACGATACCAGAAAGTCAAGCAGCTCTCTTGGACTTTGGAGGCCACATAAAGAGTAAATCGCCTACTTCACCCACTGAATTTTAAGAGCAAAGCTAAGAGTCTCCTCGTATTCCAACAACTTTTGCCCAACAAGGGAAAATACTACAACATTTTCCAACGGTTCTACGCTAAAGTGAAGCCTTTTCTTTTCCCTTCTCTATTCTCCATACACAACACACACACACACACTGCTGCAACTTTCCGACCCTTATTTCCTTCACTCACTTCCTCTCTCTCTCTCTGACTTACCATGGGAAATGTGAAAACATTCATAGGACTATAGTCAAACTCACAAAAGACATACATTTTAAAACAAACCATGTTTCTTTAGCTTTTAGTATGAGCAAACGAACGAACCAAGACCAAGACGTGTGTCCAGGGACTCAACATCATCTCGACGCCCTTCATTCCTCTCTGACTTCCACTCGACCTTACTCGCACATCTATCGTACGTTGACCTCCACAAGGGAATCCCGGACAAATGTGATAAGTACAAAGTTCACTAAAAAAAACTTTTCTTTATCACGAGAAAAAACGAGTATTTATTGTTAACCTCATGTTGTGTCTACTCTCTTCTTTTTTCTCACCCTGTTTTCTCTCTCTCGATTTCCTTCATGGAAGCGACTTCTTGACAACAAAATCTCTTCGTTTCTCTTAATAAAGTCCATCGTATGTCACTAGGAAACCATGTCAGTTGCGCAAGTTATTTCATTTCAAATGTACAGTGAAAATAAAATATAAAGATTTTAAAAACAAAAGTGAAAGCTTTAAGTTTTCTCTGTTGCTAAAAAAAATATGTCAAGAATACAGTTTTCACGCCGTTGCATTTTTTTATTATAAAAAAAATAAATGATAAATATGGAGCATGTTCTGCTCAACCTTAGGGGCCATTCAATAGTGACGTCACGCTGTTTTCATAGAGTAACCATTTCCACAGCACATGGAAAATTACCAAATTCTATGAAAACACCGTGACGACTTTTAAGGATGGCCCCTTAGCAGTGACAAGGGAGACCATCAATACTCTATATGAGCACTTGAACTACACATTATGACCGTGATGAATGTGGATGTTTGTGGGCCATTTGGAATTTTTATGCTGCTCAATCTGGAAAAAATTACCACTTAAATCTCAGCTACTATACTTTCCTAACACGGCCAAACTGATACGACTCACGATAAAGAGCAAATAAAACAAATACGGACAACATTAAGAAAGCTAAATAGTAAATCTTACAAGTAATCATAACTTAAGTTGGATATTAAGGGATACCATAATAATGCATCTGTCGTCAGGGAAGAAAACCATTAAATCCTACTTCCGTGTGTGTACGGCACAACTTGTTGTTAGTTATTATAGTCATTAATGGAGAAAGAGAGAAAGAACTAGAGATACAGACAGACAGAGAGAGAGAGAAAGTGAAAGAAAGCGATGGAGAGAAAGCGAGTGAATTTTGGTTCTATGAAAATGAAATGTGTAATAGCTCTACACACACTAGACTCACTAGTCACTACACACACATATATGTAATGCCAATTTCTTTGCATGTGTGAGTGCTCAGAATAACCGTGTATAATCGTCGTACATGGGTCAACGTAGATTGCTTTCGATCGGTCGTAGATTCTCAGTTGAGCTGAAGGGGTTGAGCCAAGTGTGCAATGAAATTGGATTACTTATTCTATTCTGCCTTCACCCGTTTGTCCTACCACAGTTCAAGATCGATTGACGTGTGAAATACTTTAAAAAGAGGTTACCAAGTTATATGCTCTGAGAATACATTTTCCAACGTCAAGTCAAACTTTCCCCACTCAAATTTTGATGGTTTTCCAACATGTACGTTTTTTTTTTTTTTTTTGAAAAGAACCAAGGGCAGCCAATATATTTTGTACATACATCCCATTTTTACTATGCCCTTCCTATATTTACAGACACACATTTATGTACTCACAATACGAATTGCATACAAAATACAAATCCAACAAACCGTTCAGGGTCTAGACATGGCTTCATAAAAGTACAAGGAAATGTAAAACAATTATTCGATATTCATTTCCCTACATAATCGTTCAGTGTTTTAAATTAAACGTTCCAGTGTTACATGAAACTGTTTAATGAAATTCTTTTTTACAGTCTCTATTCATGAGTGCCTTTATGTTTTTTCTAAACATACATATATCGGCCTCAACACTCCATCATTCTTCATTTAAAATAAAAAGAATTTGTTGTAAACGTCAAGTCTACACGAATTGAACTTGATTTAGTTAAAAGGGAAAGCATAAAATATACGATGTTCAGTTTTCTTGTCCATACGAGTTAAACTATAAAATACCAATTTATTTATAAGTAGTACAGGAAATCAAAGACAACAAAAAAAATAATGGTGAGGCTCAGATTTTTTGAAAACCCAATAAATGCGGCACTTTAAAAATAATAGTCCTAGAAAACGTGGACAAATTATATTGACTATATGGATCCGGAGCTCCATATACAATAAGAATTTTGGTACGACGACGACCGCTTGATTAGTTTATGTTTATGCAGTACACATTCTGTGGAATCCCGACGTGTTCGATTTGTGGAAAACTTCCTAATAAGACTTAGCAAGGGAAAGCCGTCCAACTATTTTCCCGGAAGGCACACGTTTCCAATACAATTTCCGTTCCATGATCATGAACAAAGCCCTTCTAAATACCTTAGGATATATGGCCGGCTCGAAGGATTAAGGAGACAAAACGAATCGAAGAGTGTGTGTAACTCCATTCCTGATGTGTCTACTCCAATGTCTCGTACTTCCAAATAAAACGAGTTGGATTCATAGAGGAGAATGGAAGAGGAGCCGTCAACCGGGGAAACTTGTGAGAAAATAGATAGTTTAACAGTGCATATTCGAATGATTTCTAAATTGTAACCAGGCAGCCTTTCTTGCATAATAATATCCTTTGAGGCATCTTGCCTCGATATTTGCAGGACGTTTTCCCCACGTCTTGTGGCAAACTATCATAGAAATTACAGACGCACATACACACACACACACACACAGAAAAAGAGAGGTCTCAACCCAACGTTAATGTAACGATGAAAGAAAAAGCCTTAAGACTTTGACTTGAAATTCGTCTGACAGAAATATAGACAAAAATTAAGGAGCCGATAGATAGTTCAAACATATACGTAAGTAGAGAGTAGTATTAAAATCTACACATACATACATACATACATGTAGGCATACTTGTGCTTCGTACATGTGTGGAAAAAGGTCTCTCAGGAAGTTGGTATTTGGTATTAGAAAGACTCAATGGATCCCATAAAAAACAAAAGAGAGCATGGAAGAAGACCCATCGCCAAAGTTTAATGCTTTTTACAGGATAAATGGGAAATCGAAAAAGTCGGCAAAATTTGGCATTGCCTTTTCTCTTTGCTTTCAGATGAGTTTGTCTTTTTCGTTCTTTTCCACATCAATTTCAATGCCTGCATTTATTGCATACGTTTCACTACCATCTTTGTCTTTTCTCCGTAAAAAAAAATCCTCGGATTTTCCCTTTCCCTTTTATGTTATATATGCACACACGTAGCACAAAAATATAAAAAAACTCCCAATCCTCCTTAACTTAAATGAAGATAGAACAGCCATTGTTTTTATTTGGCTTTAGTAGAGGTGAAAGCCAAAGTAAAAGACGACATGCAATGAAAGATTTTTCTTTTTTCATTTATCCCCCATTTTTCTCTTCGTTATTCTCAAGTTCTCTCTCACTCCACTCTCTCCTACCATTGGTTTACATTTACATCCATGCGTGTACGTACTTGCTCTTGGTTTTTTTTTTTTTTTCACTTTAAATAGTTCACAAGACTGCAATATGTATCCGTCAGCTTACAATTGAAAAACCAATGCATACAGATAAACACAAACATACACAACATGCATACGCATTACCTTTTTTACTCATATAGATAGTCCAAGGAAATAATACATGAGGCGAAAAAAAAAGAAATAGAAAATGCTTCAATTCAGCAATTTGAAAACGTGTCTTCCAAGCTTTTCTCATACATCTTGATTCTCTTTAACATTTAACATGGACACATTTTGTACTTTTTACTGATGATGGAGTAGGCGCACGGCTTGGAATTCTCCCTTCAGATTTTTATTACAAATCTACTATTACTACGACTATACAACTACTACTACTACTACTACTACTACTACTACGAGATCTATATGTAGAATAAATGCATATAGGTACAATACGAGAAAACGTAGGGGAAGCAAAGACGAAGAAAACTTTTGGTACAGCATGGAATCTTTTATATTTCTGCAGAATATTCTGCGGACAGTTTATGTCTATACAATACCCGGAAAATGTATCAATTCAACCATTTTTATACTACAAAGATATATGCATTAAGCAAGAAGACGTTGGTCGTTGGGAAATCCACAACTATCCATTACTATAAGTGAATATATTCGAACATGATTTTATAGGTATAGATAGACAAATACAAATATAAAAGAGATCAAGATCCTCTTGCTCTCCTTGAACCTAAACTTTTTTTTTACCTAAAATTAAGGCAGGGTAGGGATCGTTGTTGGATAGAATGTAGAATAGTTTTCGGTAACAGCATTTCTTGGTCTTTTTTTCGATAAAAATGAAAAAGAAGATTTCATGCGGGGTTCCTCGTGGGTTTTTTTTCCATCAGTTCAAATAACCTAACGACCCGATTCTCTTCTCTTCTTTATATATAATATATATGTGTATATAAAATCTCTAAACTCTGCGTAACGCCAATTTCAGCCACTCCTGCTTTCCACTCAATACAATATCCATTCTATCTCATCTCAACTCTAGACGAATTCGAACGGGAAAAAAAAGAAATAGACAGTTATGGTTTTCCTTCGTGCTACAGATATATATATAACAAAGTGTCTACATACAGAGCGGATCGTGACGCAGACTTATCCAGGAATACAACATTGCACGTTCAAGAGTATGAAATATTATATAGGAGAAACAACCACGAGGATGCAAATCTTTTGAATTTCATGGTGCCTTAATCCTTCATTCAAATTCCGGATCATCCCGACTGAATGAACATCCAGCATATTATCTTTCCACAATATCAGTTCTCTTTCTATTCCTTTCCTCATCCATTTCCTCATATGCTTTTGTAGTAGTAGCATATACAAAGTTTTTATTATGACATGGCAAAATTATTACATGACTTAAATTCAATTCACTCACTTTCCATGGATTAGCATTTATTTTATCAATTTTACTTTCACTAATCTGCATTCCCAAATTTTCTAGCATATGATGATAAAGTCGAAGGGAACAAACTCTCGAGATTTGCATACAAATCTGATGCCATTCTTGAGTTCATCGTTCGTTCACTGTAGATATAAGCTGATTACACTCGGATTTTTTTTCAGCTCATATTCTTTGGAAAACTCCACATCAACCTGGTATAATTTTAAATAGTTTTAAATACTAACGACGACGACGAATTCTTTCTTTTTGTCCGGATTTTGAAAGAAACATTTGGATTCGCATACAAAAGTAACCATACATAAACATATATAATAATATATATATATGGTACGAGGAATTACTCAAAATAAATTATAGAGCGTGTGTATTATTGTTGCGTGTTGTAAAAGAATTTCCTTCTTCTTTCTCAAAGCGAATTCTCTCTCTCTTCCCCCAATGAGTATGGAGGCAATCAAATTTTGAGTTGGCGAAGACAAAGTTGAATCAAGGATTTTCTGAACCATTAAAATTGAATGACCCCGAAAACTTGTATCTATTTTCACTTGAATTAAAGCCACTGGGGATGCTCAGATAAAGTTTTCCAATGGGGAAAGAACACACACATTTCTTGTGGAACTATTCAAGTGAACCCTGTGGAAACTTTTCCATACAATGACGACAAATACAAGAAACTAAAGCATCTTTTATATTTGCAACAGTGATCGTCAAGAACGAGCAATGACCATGATGGGGAAACGGTAAGTACCTTTTTGATGCGCTCAATAGTCGGTTCATTGTAGCTTTTCTACTAGAACAACCATACTATCCTATATCTGCTGCTCAACCAAGAATACTTGAAGGCGACACCAGTTACACTCTTCGATGGAATACAAGAAATAGAAATCCATTCTCCAGCGTAACTGCACACTGCATTACGAGAATGATGACTAGTATATTTCAACAAACCGCCATTGCAAAATCCACTCTGGGCAAACACAAGAAGAGAGAGAGAGAGAGAGGCAAACGAGATTATTCCAGCAGCATTTCTTCGACCATACAGTTCAATCATATCTCTCTTCCATATACATGTCGCACGCATAATAATCATTTTATCTGATCTCTACTGCGTCCAACCAAGCTCAACTGGCAGTGGTCGTAGTCTCCCTCCATCTTTCATTCTCGCTCTCTCTCTCTCTCTCCTCTCCTTGTCCCGAGCATTCAAAGTGCCTTTAAGATTCGAATGTGATTTCAAAATTTTACTGCTATAGTTCTGTACTACAAGTCTACACACACAAACACACACTACAGACTACAGAGTTTAACGACTGGAGCAGATCCGAACTTTGGTTTTGCTTATACAAATATCTTCCGAGGAGGTTTAATGGATCTCTTGAAGCTTTCTCTAAATCATCTTTCTCTTCATAATGATAATTAGACCCCCAGAATGAGGCCCAAATCTTCCAATTTACTATCCAGTCTCAGCAATTCAGCACAATTATTAACCAGTCTGGCTCCTATTAATTCAATTAAGACCACATTTTGCGCCCGACTATCTCACGTCCTCCTCTACGTCCTTGCTTCATCCTCCAAATACACATTTACTAGTTATTTCCTCTGTGTTATATTATAAATCCCAGGGAATGTACATATATATACTTTATCCATGTAAATACATCAACATTTACATTCTGTTTACATAAGGAGATGAGACATGTTGGACCATGGAAAAAACTACAATGCATATACTGAATACAAATTCGTGAAAGGCTACATCATTTTTCAATAAAAAAATAACAAAACGATCTTTTGAAACTAAATAAAACATTGTGTTTGCAAATACATATTATGTAGTACTCTGTAGATTTTATTAATGTCTGTTTCCAGTATAAATGTAAGGAAATTAATGAGATTAGCAGCACACAATGATGTTTTGGCTTTCTCGAAAATGTTTGGTTGGCGAGTGAGGCTTGTCTTTATTTAGTAATCAGAAATTCGACTCCCAGTGCCAAACTCTTTACCCTTCTCTTTCTCTATTCCTCTCTCACTCTTCAACTTTGAACATTTTACACGACACTGTCGTTGGTCGTGCTATACTACAAGTATGACATACAAAATTTCATTGAGAGCGACAAAACTCGAGCATGCATACACGTAGTTGCCGCGGAAATAGCATTTAATTTCATCCAAAGTTTCATCTCATAAACTCTGCATAGCCATCATATATACATGGATGTACCCACATGCAGATTCATACCATCCTCCTTTACTTTGACAAAAACATCAAACTTGAATGACACCTTTACATATACATATATGTATTATGAATGTTCTTCGGCGTTACCTATTTAGTGTGTCCACCGAAAATCCGCTTTTCTTGAACATGATAGACGTTAACATAAAATGACATGTTATTAGTTATTTCATGAAGAATGTTTTATGTAAACGAGCTGTTTACAATTGCACATTTTTCCGAATTGTATTACATTTGGTAGTCTTTACCCTTTAAAAGATCCCAATATTTACTCGACATCAATAATAATGTTAGTCACAAAGAATGTTTCAGTGTAAAAAAAAAAAAATTCACCGCCCCTTCCCTTCACCCCCAAATAATTGCACACAGACATTTATTGTGGATGTTACAGAGCACATTACGAGGAAGGCAAGGCAATGCTCCACAGTGAAAGGAAAACTAGTCTGCAATGCATATATACTTACTCTCTACGTCCCCATAAATGATGAGCCTCGGCACATTAATGTAAGAGACTAAAATTCTACTTTTTTTTCTTCTTCTTTCTCTCTCCCCCCCCCCCCCCCCTTCTTTTTTCTTTTCCGTAGAGTTCTCATAAAAAATATACCTGTACCAAGAGGAATAATAAAGAAGCTAAATTAGCATTATTTGTGTGCAGTACGGGCGTTATGTTTACACTCTCTTGGTATATACACGTACACATATACGCCATTCAGTTTAATGGTTGTTTGTAAATGGCTGTTTCTTCAGCTTCTTCACGCTCCATAGCACAATTTGAACTAATATCTCCCCACGTCCTCCTATATTCTTTACATTCTACAATACGTAAGATCATGACTACAAAACCAACGAAAATTACATTTTATACACTGTTATCATTTCAAATTCTGTACTTGCTCAATCACGGCGGCTATGCTCTCGCCTCGTAATATATTTTATATTGCTAGAGTATATGTACATACATACAGTCTCCCTACAATGACTACTGACACACTGTAAACCCGTTCAAAATACGTAGTTATCTTCACAGTGTAGTAGACAATGTTAAGTGTGAAAGAAAATACACACATAGGACCCTGTAGGCACTGAGGGATTTTCTAGAATAATCTCAAAAGCTTTGTCAACTGAAAGTGATCTTATTTGTATCCAAATTTTTGAACCATTATTAAAAAGTCTAGACAACATGAGTTTTGTTTGAGATTCATATTCCTTGAACGCCACTATACCCCACTAAATTTAAAAAAATACTTCCTTCCTTCAATTAAACTACACACATGAACTAGAATAAATGAGAAAAGTGAGCACGTGTACAGTCGTTTAATGTACTCGAAACTCTCGGAATTACAAAATATTTTCCCTCTATGTACATGTATGTACATACTATATAATATGGTGGCAAAAAGAAATTGAATTGCTGTAAAAGGGGAAAAAATAGAGAGAAAGGGAGCGAGGGAGAGAAAGAGAGAAAATCTTGATTATGAAGCAGAGCAGTTCCATGTAGATCTTCGGGTGGTAAATGAATGGAAATGCGATGAGTTGACTCAGTCGGTGGTTCTCTACATGTGTGCACCACATTAATGATAATGGATACACGATATATTCAACAATGGAACCCATGATGTCAGGACGAAATGCGAGGAGAAAAGGAATAACAAGAATATTTCGAAAATTCAACAGTCCAAAGGTTTATTCCTTAAATAGAATACGTCCCATGATGACTTGTGAAGCTCCTCAGACTGGTTTTCTAGCTTACTTGGAAAGTTAAATCCAACCTCTAAGATATTAGTAATAATTACTTTTCAACTTGGTCTCTCTCTCATTCTCTCACTCTCTCTCGCTCTCTTTCTCTCTCTACAGTTGAAACTTTCATCCAAGGAAGTACGGCTACACAAACCCTCATCTCATCATTTTGCTGGCTCTTTGCTCAATGTATAACTCACAAGTCACATACACCACGTAGACGATGAGAATTTAGAGAAAGCATTTAAAATTCACGTCAGTGTGAACGAACGGAATCGTGAGTGAGCGAGTCAGTCAGTCAGCAGTTCGTAAAGACTCTACACTGCACCGACACAAAAAGAAAAAGGTAAAGAGAGAGAGAGAGAGAGAGAGAGAGAGAGAGAGAGGAAGACAGAGAACGAGAGAGAAATGACAGAGAAATAGAACGAGCAAAAGAATGAAAGAAAGTAAGAGAAAAAGAGAAAACTCAGTAATTTGTAGGTTTTGGGGAAGAGATCATTAGTCAAGAAGAAGAAGGAGAACAGAAGAGATTCCATTTGAACTAGTCGGAAGGAAGGAAAACTTACAATCTGGAAGCGCATCCATCAGCAGTTATTACGAATTAGCTAGCTCTCATTTTATTTTACTTTCCTTCTTCTCTACTTTCTCTCCCCCTTCATCGCGACTCTTTCTCTCTCTCTCTCTCTCTTTCTCTCTGTCACTGGCCATACCTTCCTCTCTTCTCTTTTACTATCCAACTCTCGAGAACAAATACCTCCACACTACCAACATCATTGCCATTCTCTTCTACTCCATCATTCGACTTGGAAATCAGGGAAGAAAGTGATAGCATCCAAGACGGAAAAGTAATCACGTATCTTCATCTCATCACTCCCGTGGTAGTCGTATCGTGTAGGAAATACTATAATATTCTCAAGTTTTCTATATGTACCTCCTCATCTGTCCCTACTCTACCCGTGTTTCTCCACTCTACTCCGTGTTTCTCAACTTGAAAAATACTGGCTGCCCTTTTAATACTGATAACTACTACCATTGAGATCATTACTCTAAACGTGTAATGATATTCCACCCAGCTTCAAAAAATTATTCTATATATCTGTATATACAAATGTTCAACTCCTACTAATGCACAGTGAATCTCATTGTATTTTTTATTATCATACTTGGAAAATATATATTTTATTGAAGAATATTTCTATAATAAAATAAACTTTGAGCATCATTCTTGACAACAGAATTTAATATAATTTGTCCTTTACCATTTGCGTCCTAAATTATTGACATAGATTTCGCAAAGGTTGGTTACTGTATTTCTAAAATGGGGAAAACTGGCTTCTAAAATGCCGGAGTTGGAAGACACAAAATCCCATTTGAAATCAATTACCCTTAAAGGAAAAAAAGTCAGTTTCTACCCAATCATCTAATTAGTTTGTCATTCCATACACCAAAGGGAGTGAATAAAAAGTAATAGAAAATAAGAATGGATGAAACGGAACATTACAAAATGTAATCTAAATTGGGAAACTTGAATGAAATGGCCTCTCGAATTTATGGATTAAAAGTGTACACACACATGCACATACAAAGAGATTAAATAAAGGCAACATTCACCGCACATAAATATGTAGGTACATTGGAATAGCAAAGTGATTTCCAAGCAAAGGTTTGCCTTGTGAACATACTTACATACTTACATTTAAAAGCATATTTTGACCAAAATAAATTGTTTCGTTTCATTTTATTTTATTTATAGAATCTCCATAAATGTAATTAATACTCTAAAATAATTTATTGTACACTCTGCTCTTTACTCTGTAAATCTACATAAATAATGAATATCTTTAGTTTGTCAGATCAACTAGCAGAAAGTAAAATGGAGTTGATTGAAATTTATGAGTTACAAGTCTGAATATTTAACCACTGCTTCTGAGAGAGTAGAGATGGAAAAAAAAGCGCGTAGCTGCTGCTACTGCTTTCACCATTGATACAACAAAATTTATTTATTCATAGCGTGTACTACGAGAATCACTAAATCAACCGTCTATCAAGGAGCAAGCTATATTTTATATTTCTCAAATCCAACCTCCAGCCGATTATTTATGCTTATCGGCTGACCATGCCAACTTTAACGTTCTCTTTAACTTTCCCCGCTTTTGATTAGAAAGATAAACTTTTGAACCAATACTTTACCTGGAACCAATTCGATTGTAAAACACTTTCTCCAACTTGTTCCATCTATATCATTAAATATATAACGAAATGGAGTGTAACCCTACTTCTTTTTACGCGAACAAGAAAAAAAACTTGCAATTCTTGGACGGCAAATGATTTTTTTTGTGCATCACTGTTTCCCTGATTCCTTCTGAGTACACATAGAAATGTGTGTACCATTTCTATGTCTCGTTAGTTGCTGGGAACATGGCATTAAAAAAAATTTTTCCATCTGCATAGAGATCACAAACAACAACTTTCTTTTTTTGCTCTTGTGTATTTGATAGTCATTACGATTTAGATAGGTACGAAATTCACTATGACAAGAACAAGATGAAGTATCATGGAATATGAACAACGATCTAAAAAAATTGTAGAGAAAAAAAGAGGAAGAAAAAAGAAAGTAGTAAAGTGATACAAAAATTTGATACAGGCCATTTATTCAAGCAAAGGGGCAGTTCGTCGCTCCGTTTTCTTTCCCTTGAGTAGAGTAGAACGGAGTGGAGGAGAGAGGAGAAGAAAGAGAGAGAGAGAGAGAGAGAGAGAGAGAGAGAGAGAGAGAGAAGAGGAGCCAGTAGAGTCGACAAAGTCGAGCGAAAAAATGTACAAAATTTTTCTCTTGATGATCTCGAGACATGCGCGCATCCTTTTCTCTCTGGCACAGAAGCCTACGCTACTGAATCTGACTTGCCTTGCCTTGGCTGGCAGACTACTACGAGAAATCCGATTTTGCTTGAGCCAGTACCGCAAAAACTTTCTCAAACCCAACCGTTTTTATCAAACACACTCACGGGCACACACTCATTCTCTTCGAGGAAGCCAGCCCAGCACTAAAAATAGCTAGTTTCCGTATGTTTTGCCAACCTACTATTTTTTTTGTACGTTCTCTAATCTCCACCACCACCACAACAACAAAACAAAATTCGCAACACCTTTTACTTCCTTTAATTTTATTCATCTCTTGTACATATACTTGATGTGAACATTTCCAACAACATGAACTCAAAAAACATACAAATATATCTATACTTTCAATTTTCTCCAGTCTATTTCATCCAATTTAACATCACTGTCAGCGTGACATAAGGCAATCAATCGACAACTCAAACATCTTTCATTGTGGATCAGTGAAGTGAAAGTATTATACTCACAGTGGTATTCACAAATTGACTTATAAGCACCAAAATTTCGGTTGATAAAAGCTTCAATAATAATATTTGTACACTTCAGGTTGTGTACTCAGACCAAAATTCTAGAACCACGAGTACACACGGTACACAGTCCACAAATACTCAAACCACTATTTAGTTTAATATACAGAGGCCCTCTGATTCCTATAATCAGGAACATAAAATATTCTGATACAGTTTACCGCACACATACACAGACACATACACACACACAGCAGTTAGTATCTCATAAATAAATCATTATTCTTCCACTTCGCCACAAGTTAATATTTTATACTATTTTTTTGACATAATAATAATTTTTTTTATTACACGAGTCACACTCAAACCTGTTTATCGGGAATACAGATATGCACCCATTACTTTTATCTTACATTTAATCTATATTCCTCTCCCTCTCCCATTCTGTCTTTACTAATTGTCGTACGATCATTTAAAAAGTATTAACATTTTTGTAATTTGCTCTTTGCATGTGTTACAACAAGTAGCCGGAGTCCCGTCATAAAACAAAATAACTTCTGTCTAGTCATAAAGTTGTGTGAAAGTTTGATCAGTTGGTTGAAGTGACACAATCAGCCTCCCACTCACACAACTGACTAAAACTTTATAAAGGGAATCTTTAGAAAAGAAAAAATCAAACCAGACGAGCCGTCATTTCAAAAGAACGTATTTAAAAAAATTCACTCTAATGACCAGAGCTTAAACAAACAAAAACATTCAACTTTTTTTATACACACTATACACGTCATCAACATGTGCATGAACAGTTTCGACAGGGATAACAAGACAGGCCAGTGAATGTAGCTCGTACGTGTAGTCATTTCTCTCTCTCTCTCTCTCTCTCTCATCCTTCCCAATAAACGTGTCGCACAAACATGTTTTTTTCAACTATATTTAGAATATATATAATTGTTTTTTTCTCGTCAGTATACAAAATTTGTTTTCTTGAACACACAATTGTTTTGCCCTATTGAGACTACCTGCACAAAACATTTGCAACGACTACAAAACGCTACGTTCGTAGTTCGTATCTATCAGGACAAGAATATTTTATATAAAAAAAACAGTGTTATTCAAGCAGTTTAAACAAAAACACAGAAACACTAAACAGTACAACGCCCACACGAAAATTTTGACATATGTCATTTGAATTCCTTTTTCTTTACAATAAAATCATTTTTCCAATCCAACAAAACAAAAATCCACAAAACATTCTTTCACAATTCCAAACATTCTCTCAACAGAATGAAATATTAATATACGCTCGTACATGCTCATATAGAAAGTATATCCAAAGAAAACGAGTATTGAAGGAAGAGAGAAGGGGAAGAAGAAGAGAAAGTGAGACAACTCACAGAGAGGAGTCAGTCGAACCGCCGTGAGTAGTCTGCTTTGATGTCAAAATTGAAGAAATGAAACTGACATTGTGTGCACCATGCTCATCAGCTCAAACCACGTCTGCCCAACTTAGAGAGCGGAGGAAAGTAAGCAATTGTGCCAGTTAAATGATACAAAGCAGGACGAGGAAAAACTTTGATTGTTTACTACAACACAACCACAAACCTTTCAAATCAGCCGACATTGGATGTACAAGGTATAATTCTTTCATTTTTTTCTCCTCTCCTCTCTCCCCCTCAAGCATACAATATATGTATTCTTATTATTATTATTATATATTTGTACATGGTAAAACAAACAAACAAATACTACATGTACGTAAATGTTGTGGACTATAGTCATCATTTTGAAGGAAGGAATGAGAACGAGAAGAGAAAGTAGTCGTTGAGGATTTTAATTGCATGGGAAGAGCTCAAACCTTGTCAAAATGTAAAACACATGTATTCCCGTTCACGTATTTGATTACTTGGATTTGAATATCTAATAGACTCACATCAATCTTCCACTCGTTTTCATTCAATCTCAACTAAATTAGCTCCGATTTGTAAACCAATAGGATAGTATCAGTAAAGAGTGTATTTTCTCCATCCAATCGTGGTACGTAAGTACGATTATATATTATGGGATGGATACTTCTAAATCTACTTAATCATAAAGTTTCTTGCAAATCATGCGGCTGCTTGACTCATCCGAACGAGGTTTTAAATCCTTTTCCCTGATAACCGTCGACTCGTGTATCCCGTTCTAATACATTAAAGTATATATGTGTAGCAAACATAGGAATTCTTTCTCCTATTACTTTCCCGAGAACTATACAATGGTTTTGTGTAGATTCATTCAATGCACACAACTAATCCTATGAGTCGAGACTTCGTATCGTATAGGAAGCGACGAGAAATAGGGAATCCATTTTCATTCTCTCTCTCTCTCTCTCTCTCTCTCTCTCTCTCTCCACATAATACAAATAAAAGCTATAGCAAAGAAATTAGAAAATGTCAAAATTTGACTTTTAGTAAATAACATTTCCATCTCTTTGTTCTTTCCACAATAAGAACCTTAGCCAAAGCCAAAGTTAAAAAAAAACGAATCCATTCACTACATTCATTTTTATGATATCCATACACATTTCTATAATGTACGCTGAGCCCAAAGATTGCTAAAAACTAAAACGGAATTTTTTTTCCTCTTCTCTGACAAAAGTTTTCTCACAATCTTTTTTAATCTATCCTCTTTCCTCAATTCTTTTACTTTACTTTAATCCATAGCTAAAGCAGAAAAAACAAACTTCCTGTCTACAGTACAGATATACGCCCATACGGTAGTACTTTGAATCAATCCTATTTCCAGAGAAGTCTGCCAAGTTGAGCATAAGTATTTTCCAGGCTGTAGATGATGATCGGTATTATTATTATGCACTCGTGAATATACACAAACCCCAAATTATAATACTTTAACCTTATACTACCATGTACAATGTATAATATAAAAATACACAACATTTGGAAAGCCTTCCATGTTACGTATACCAACGACCATTCAGCTTTCCAAGGTTGTAAAATAATTGAGGAAGGAAACAAGTTTTTTTTTTCCTTGACTCGCCTAAAACTTCTACCACTATTACGATATTTCTACAAAAAGAACATACACTCTGTTACACTGTTAATTTTAGACACTCAACCATTCTGCTCAAGGCTAATTTTACAAATGATCACTTGACCGACTTGTTACCCAGTGCACTAAATTGCACCAACCTAATCTACCTATTACATATTTTATACACATATGTATACACATTTACTGCCCTTTCTCTTTGACTTTCCTCAAAGCTACCTTTTCAATACACACACACACACTCACACACAAACATTTCTCAAAATGAATGCTGTGTGCTGAGTAATGACTTACGTCATTACATCGTTGGCAAAGTATAACTAATTGTGAGCAATAAATCACTATATCCAGAAATTGAAATGATACAATATTAGCAGCGAACAAATATTGCAACGCTTCTACGGTACAAGTGAGTGAAATAATATTTCTACTCGAGTATATCCAAACAAGTGTGTACGTTTACAAGTTATAGTGGTGAGTGGTGAAAGTTACGTATGTGTATACGTTTAATAAAGTTTGAGAATACATTTTTTTTACAACTGGGTGGAAAAATATTAAGTCAATTTCTCCGTTATTCGCCAAAAACAAAATGAAGACGACTGAAAACAGTACAAAAAAATCCCTGTGTGTAAAACACGAACATTTTCAAGAAACTGTGGATTGTGTGGAAAAAATTGTGGATTGTTTTTCAAGAAAAGAATTCGAAATAGTTTGAGCAAAACAAAGTCAACAAAAATTCCAAAATAAAAAGAAAAATGGAGAAGATGACTCTCAAAAATAAAAAAGTATACATTTTTTGAAGATGATGATTTTAGACGAAAAGGCGTTCTCATACAAGTACAATTTACGTACGATCTCACGTAAACCTTGAATCCAGTTACATTTGACTACATTAATCAGATTAGTTTTAACACAAAAATTTAACACAAATTTATGTTCATACACTGTATAGTTTTATAGTAGACAGGGCTGGAGATCATAGTGAGAAAATTAAAATTTAGTTCACTTGAAAAGAAAGCATCATGGATGTTCATATAGATTTCCCTTCCTCGTTCTTTCTCTCTTGCTCTCCTCCTATATTTTTCTGTTACATAAGATGAGCTGAGCTGAGCCGAGGCTAGAGCTGAGAAAGCTACATAGTAAGACCCTGGCGGAAAAGTTGAATCTAGAGAAGGTGTAGATTTTGGTTAGGACCCGGACGCTCTGTAGAAACAACCGCATATTATATAGAGATGCATGGATGTGCGTAAATTGTACACACAGAACTCTGTATCCGCATCACCGTCAGATAGAAAAGTACCAGGGAGCTCGCACAGTGGGTGGTATTTCTTCAGAAAATCAATATGTGGAGGAGTTCAGCCCGGAAAATCGAGACTGGAGAAAAGAATACGAGAAGAGACCGAAAACGACACTACAAGAAAGCTTTAACAACCAACTCAACTCGTTTAGACTTTGGATTCAACGTCCCGGTAACATCTCCTATTAAAAGAAACCCAAGATAAAACGAGATACAAAGAAAGTGTTACGTATTTACGATGAAGTGAAGTTAAATCCAAAGCCATGATGAAGCCCCAATGTGTGTGTGTGTGTGTGTGTGTGTGTGTGTGTGTGTATATGTGTTACTCCACTCACGACGGTCACATTCGTCCTCACAAATACATATCTGTCATTCTAAACCGTGCCACTTCATCAAATCGACTCCGTACTTAATTGATCCACATTCACGTTCACATCAACTTTGTACCCCAAGCTGTCTTTTTCCTCATAAAAGTCGGAAACTTTCGCAATTTAACAAATCTCCAGACTCCTTTACATTTCCCTACACTCAAACCCATACAAGCAGTCAGCTCTTTTCCATTTCTAATTAAGCGTTCATGCAAAGACACGTTTTCATCCTCCAAAGTTGGAAACACCTTCGGTCATCCACACATTCATCATTTACTTTATCCACACTTCCAATGTATTTCATGAATTAGTGGATGTTATACATATATAAATAGAACATACATAATCTGAAACCAATTTTATCCAATTCTAATACTAATTCTGACATATTTCAAAGTGAAATAATGTATTACAAAATAAGAAACACACATGGAAAGATCATTGAAATGCAACGTTCAATAGGGTATGATATAAAATGCACAGTACTTATATATGAGGGATCCTTTCATATTTTCCCTCGCACACAAGGGAAATACCACTATACAAGTTACTTGTGATCTGAATCTTCTTTCTATGCATATCCATCCGAGTTAATATTCATAAAAATATTCATGAATGTGGAGATGCAAATCACAAGCTATAAAATCTCCATACACTCTCCATACAGAAATGGATTGTGAAAAAAAGTGGAATGTTTTCATCGTAATAGCTTTATATCCAGTCATGGTGGACTCAACCCCTTGGTACTTTCATCCGGACTAATAACATGAATTCGAATTTTCAGGCAGGTAGGCAGTAACAACTATCGTATACAAACAAAAGCCCATTCAGAATATTGTTTGCACAAGTTCAAGCATCCCAAAACTTATCATTTTTTCAGGCTCTCGTATATATATCATGCTCGCAAAACAAAATAACAATACCATACCGACGCATATAAAGGAATTGAGAGGACAATTTCAATTTCGGAACAAACCTATATAAATATCCATTGTCAGATACCTCCCTATACATCTTTGTACATTCGATATAGGTATACATTTCTATATATTATTATGTATGTAGTCAACTCAAGTATCCAACTTTAATATATGCATAAAAATTGATCTTTCCCATTTCACATGTTCATCTTCTTTTCGCCATTTTTCTTCATCTTTTGCGCTCTCTAGTATTTGACTTTTCTTTCCCTCTCTCTCTCTCTCTCTCTCTCTCTCTCTCTCCCACTTTCCATTTCTTTTCACTTTCTGTACAAACAACTATTGTGTTAAAGCTTTTCAACCCGAGGCTTTCAGAGTAGTAGAATTTTTTTTCAATGACGCACATTCCCTACTTCATTTTAGTTGAAAAAATCTATAGATATACATCCTTCCACATATGCGTATATTTTCACATACACTCTGGATTAATTTTGAGCTGAAACAAATTCCTGTCCTGTTTCACAAAGAAAAATTCAAATATTTCAATATCCAAAGTGCACAACTATTGTTTTGTAGATTCCTAAATTCCGACCAAAAATAAAATTGACACAACTAAATATGAAATTCGCCCACAGTGTACAAACACAAGAGAATAAATTATCATCTTGAGACCATACACTACGTCTTCCGTATGTATCTATTTCTAAGAATGTGTGGACGCATTTTTATTTATACAAAGAGAAATGGAAGGAGAGAGAAAAAAAAGAGAAAGAGTCGAAATTTGAGAATTTATACCCATATTTACGCTTTTCAAAAAAAATAGCATGTAGTCTCTGCGTGAAAAATATACTCGCTTCCAAGTTTCATTAGATTCGGATTTTTCCCCCGCTTGGTTGGAAATAAGATGTAAGTTGAAAGCTATATGTTTGTATTAAGCTGTATCAAGTGAGATTGCTTTTTCCCTCTTTCTCTCTCTCACTCACCCACTCTTGCTTTCTTTCCCGAGTTCCCATTCTACTTTCTATAGCAAAGTAATGTTTCGTTGGTTTTCGAATCCAATGCTATAAAGACCATCACCTTTCACTTCCTCTAACTTGACTGCCTGTACTTTCTCTTTCCCTTATCTACAAGAAGGACAAACACGAATCTACAACCCAATCGCTTTTCCTTCCTCTCTCTCTCTCTGTACCTTCACGCATTCACCGTACACAAACATACTCTGGGAAAAATGAAAAGAAGTGCTCAAGACAGTACGACGGCAAGTCATTTGTAGTCGACATGAGAAGTAAAAGAGTCGTGACCGGGTTATTTATATTTTAGTCAAAGCAGCCGCAGAAATCATCAATACAAACGTTACGCTCAGAATATCAAAATGATGGTGACGAACCAAAGAAAGTCATTATAACCACAACTGACAACTTATGCATACATGAATGGAAACTCTTGTTTGCAGAGCGTATGAATTCATACTCGTCGTCTTCCTCTTCTTCTTCTTCCTATCCCCTCGTATAGGAACTTGTGTGTGTCTAACTTTTATCTTTTTGTAGGAAAATTGGAACACTATCTCCAAATCCAGCAACTCTGACAAGGAAGAGAGAAGAGAAGACAACTACTTCAAGTAATATTTAATGAAAACTTTTTGGGGTAAGGCAAAAAAAAAAAATTTCCATTCTTAATTTTGATTAAAAAATATATAAATTATGTCAATGTTTTCCTATATACAACTCGAATAAGTACAAAGGACATTTTCCCAACTAGAAAATGGGTAAAGTTTTTGACCAAAATGTAATAATTCCTCCTCAGTGTACTTTAGTGAACGCCATCTAAGTGAGTACGATTCAAGCTAACGTGTGTTCAGCTGAGAGAGAGAGACAGAGAGGAGAAAAGAACACACACTTTTACTCAACGAGCTCAGTTTTCCTCGAGCTTAATTTGGCAATTGTTAGTGTTTGGGGGGTCGTAGAGCTCTCAAGGATTTAATAGGTACGTACCGACTCAGCGGATATAATTTCAGTCTTGAGGGGTCTCGTTCTTTTGAGCCTATCTCTCTTCATCACATGCTTTCTACAGCCATAAAAACAAACAGAATCATGAAACTTAGCCAAATCAAGTCTATACCCCGAGTAAATACATACAAATTTCTACTGCTTTTACGACTATACCGATGAGACGACTTCCAACAGTTCCAATACACTATACTACTAGCAAAGCACAAAATTTTGCAAAAACCAGTAGGGTAAAACGATAGAGCCAAGTCAACATGTAGATCAGTTTTTTTAGCTGTGACGTCACCTTACGTTACGATGATGCAACATATCCATATTCTATCCCTCAAGACGAAACTACGTACAATCTTTCAATGTCAACTTATACTTTAGTCCCTTGAACATGATGAGATGAAATAATAATTAAATATCACAACAAATAAGTCATTTCATAATGCTATTGTTCATTTTACAGAAACCCTTTCTCGGTACGCAAATCGGTTTTATCCAAGTCCATCTTCAAGAAAATTACTAAATGCCTTAAGATTTAGCTGGCTGAAACCGGGCTAAATTTCGTTATACTGATTGGTCCCTTTTTCAACCAGCTGTATCGAAAAGGTAGAAACAACATGTACACATCCAGGAAACAAGAAGAAAAACTATCGAGTACAAGAACAAGAAAAGAATTGAATTCTCATCAGAAGACATTTCTATTATCGAACTCAAACAATGCCAACTGGAGAGAAAACTACATGGAAGATTTTCTAATTCCGGAAAAAAAACCAGTCACTCACTCTACAACAGTAAATTTTATTTAAAATTTTAAACTTCGGTGATGTAAAAAGTCAAATTCTGCATGCGCTTGATGTAAAACAAATCCACTAATTTGACAGTAATAGTTACAAACATTTGTTATTACAAACTTAATGCATATATATGTATAGAAATGTATAAGAATAACCAGTAAAATAAAGAAATTTGTTAGAAACGATTGGGATTGTACATTTCCTTTTGACAATAGGTAGGCAAAAAATTAACAAGACAGCTATTGGAGTGCATTCCTAACTAGATGGTTGCAGAGGACTACAAAAGCCAACAGGACATGTGAATACGTACATATATGTATTATCACTGCACACGCACCTCCCCTCTTTCTTCCTTTCTTAAAAATCTATTACACTTTTAGTAATCAGGAGTCAATAGCTATAATCTATATCTATTCTTACACTTACTCCTATATTAATATGTTCATATACCAAATGATTCCTGTTAGAATAAATCACAATGTATGTATGTATATGTATTTATGTGTATCAATATATAAAGGCGTGTACAAAAATTGATTTCAAGTTTCAATAAAGTACATTACATTTTATTCTTCACGCCATTCACAAACTTCTACTTGACTCAAACTCCTCGTATTTGTTGTTAAAGAATGCTTTACTTTATCCCAAGAAAAACTTTCGAGTACAACAAAAACCCTTCCTTTCAGTATGTCACTTGTAATATTTTACCTCAAGTAAACTTCAACTGTTCAATCCTACATGGCTATTTCTTCACTTTCCCTTCATATTACTACTCCCGATCAACCGTTCCCAGCACCAAATGTTTTACCAAAAACTTTCAACCTCATCCATAACTTTATAACGTTTCTTTTCTCTCTCTCTCTCTCTCTCTCTCTCTCTCTCTCTCTCTCTCTCTCTCTCTCTCTCATAGATATGGCTGTATAGGGAACTATGAGAGACTGTAAATCTGTCATGAAATGCAATTTTCCTTCCTTTCTTCCGTTTCTATACGTTTTCGAAGGAGAATTTTTCAAGCTCGCTACGCCTGATATAATAATGCATATACCTACTACATAATATACAGGCGGATGGGGAACGACGGGATACTCTCCAAAAATTAGAATACTCGGTTTGTCAAAATTCACATCACAAGCTTCACTTCCGAGAAAAACTATCCAACTATACTACACAAATTATCATAACAATGGCGAATACGCGCTTTCATAGTCAAATACAAAACAAAACTGCCTCTCACTCGGGGAACTTTTTTCAACTTCAATTGGAAGAAACCGTGTTTACACTCCCCGCCCAGTAGCAATTAAGCTTTCTCTTCAAAATTAATGGCAAACACAAGTAGTTTGAAAACAAAGATTATCCAACTAAATTCTGGCGATACGAAAAAACAAAATTCTTTGAAAACACAAACACATGAATCGAATTCACCAATAGCTTGCTTATTTCTTTTTTCTTTTCAGTGTGTTTATGTGTACCTACAAAAAAAAACATGTAAGACGAGTCCCACGATGGTAGTTTCCCAAGAACAAGTTAACAGATGGATTTCGATCTAGTATACTTTTATTTATGACGTCGGACATTCCGAGGTCAAAGTAAACAAGGCAGAATAAATGTGAAAGGAAAAAAATGTGACTTTCTCTCCCCTCTGAATTTCCATGAAATAATCTTGGACTGTTCTACCCCGACAGATTATACAGCACTGTTTTAATCGGAAACAGAAATAAGCAACACTCGACTCTCTCTACTCAAAGACACTCTCTGATCCTCTAGCCATTCTTCCAGTCTCACATCGTCGGCCTGTCTCAACAAGAAAACATTTTACATTTTATCTTTCTAATCTAATTAAAGTCGACTTTCTCATCCGAAAAATCCGGGGAGGAGATTATTCATCGGTGGAAGAAGACAAAAACGTGTGCTGTATTATATAATTAAAAGTATGCAGATATTTCTTTCTCCTTGATTACAGCTAAACCTTAAAACCTCCTGCAACGTGAACAAGTTTTTCTCAGCCCTTGTGTTTTCTGTTTGTGCAGGGAGGGAAATACTTTCACCAAACTTTCTTCCTCACATCCGCCTTGTATATTAATAAAATGAGAATGGAAATTTGTACCATGCCATTTTTCCATCTGCTTTTCTCTCATAGCAGCGAATAATAAAAAGAAAAAAAACTTACTGTAGAAATACAACTTAACTTGCTAATCAACGAGAGCTTTAAGTGTAATTATTCTACCATTTGAAAACACTGTGTGTACAAACAACAACGCAAAAACTCTTACACTTTACAGAGAGAAATGAAAACTGAATGTTTCCTCTATAAGTTTTGTGTGTGTGCCATTTATGCGTTCAAATTCAAAGTTCCGTTATAAAATATCTCTACACAAAAATGTTGGACAAATACCGAGGACAAAACGAAGGATTGAAACTTGAATATATGATAAAAAATTTCACTCTCACAAAACAATTTCCATTCCTCTACCTTTTGTATTTCTATAGAATTTACAATTTTATGATTTCCTTTAGAAAAAGTTTTTCACTCTTCTTGACTTCCCTGCCTGGATTTTCTCTCTCTCTCTCTCTCTCTTTACATATGGATTGAAATATCAGAATGTGAAAAATACAATTCACTTTAAACTTGCTAGTGCTTCTCCTTTTTTCCGGAATACTGACGGTTTTGAATTATATCCGTACATCTATGTGAACTCATGAATTACAAATGGAATTTCCCAACATCTCCAAAGATGTTAAGTTTTAAATTCATGTATGCGATTCTATAAAACTTGTATGCGTAAAGTATAAAATACACACACAGTCTTAAAAAATGCCTGTTATCTCCCAGTCGAGACACACACACCCACACAATACTTTCCCGTATACCTTTATAATATATGCAGGTACGGAAGTCTAACAAGGACGAATTGCGTAATGTGGTTATCCGGAGGCAAGAGCTTTTTTTACGCGAGAAAAATTTCCTTCTAAATGAAGACATAGAATGGAAATAACTTGATGCACGTTCTCCTAGTGGCCTTTTCTTCCTTCATCCGATAACTTTAACAAAGAGGAAATGAGAATCATATCATAAAGTATCCAGTATACACACAGTGAAATTCAGTTCCGTTCACCTTTTTTTTCATACAGAATAATAAATAATTAAGCAAAGGCTGTACATTTACAACAAATTCATTTTCTCGCCGGAGTTGTTATAGTTAAAAATAAGATATTTACATATAGTATTTATGTACATATAGTTTGAGTCCAAATTGTAACTGTAGAAAAATAAATGACTCAAAGTTTGAACCGTACCGTCGTATGAAACATAATAAAACAATCACAAAACGGCGTGATGTAGAATATAATTCATTCAAAAAATAAAGGGGTAATATTCTAAGGTAGTACGTAAAAAAAAAAACTTTCTTTAGAACCATCAGCAAAGATTTCATCTCAAATCCCTTTCAATGTCCGCCTAAAGAAGACTTGAGCATTTTTACGAGTTTTTTTTTTCAGGATACCAGTCAGTCATCACTTGTGCTCTTTTCTCCATCATCGCTTCTTAAAAGCCCATTTTTATGCAACCGTCGTACATAAAGTTTGCGAGGATTGCATAAATGACATATTTCATCCGGCTCACATTCTCGACATCGCGTACATTTAAATCGCACATAAAGATTGCAAATGTCGCCCATTATCTCGGAGGAAATTTGCATGCTCAGCACTAGAAAACGCCTTCAAAATTCAAAATCTTTTTGAAGTAAATGACATATTTTCAAGAGATTTTCAATCATATATATTTTCGACACCACACTTTAACATGTCCAGCTCTCCCAAAAGGAGGATTACGAGTTCTAACTTTTCTTTACTTTCTCTCCTCATTTTCTCTTTTCCAAAGAATATACCTATGCAGTATAGTAATATAATTTCCCCTCCTTGTTTTTAACGGCATAAAAAAATTCATTAAGAAATAATAAAAAATTTCAAAGTATAAAGAGAGACACATTGGTCGTGACAATAACAAATGAAACCGTCATCGAGTCATTAGCCGGAGAATATCACTGAAATCGTGCAAAACATGTTGTTTAATTACGCAAAGACGAACAAATGGCACCTGGGAAGTTCGGAACTTATTACACTTTACACAGTTGAATAGTAACGGATTTCCTTCAAGTAGCTATATGTCTTGGGGAAATAAATGAATACGAAAGCATGAGATGATACACGGGATAGACAATGACTGAAGACAATGTGTAGAAACGAATTGGAGGAGTAGACAGAGAGCCGATAGTAAGGTTGAAAGGTTTATTTTCTCTCTCACTCTCTTTCTCTCCCTCTACTTACCCATTACTCAGCGTCACCAAATTACGGCCAAATTACCCTTATTACGTACTCTCTTTCTTTCCTGTTTCTCATTCCGAAAACACCATCCTGTATTTTCACTTTCCCTCACATGGCATTCCACTTCCAACTATTCACATATCCATGCATTCTGCGTCTGGCAAAAACCTCCATGTGTATAGATTTTCTTTTGTACATCGTCCTGAGTAAATTAACTGAAACTAACCGAAGAAAGGAGCTGGAAGCATAATGGTTTTTTCTCTCCATATAACCGTGTGGTGTGTATATGTTTGTATGTGTATAAAACTGCTAGTACAAGTTTCTCTGTTTGAAAATTTTCATGCCTTCATAATCAAGGAGCAAAACTAATCAGTTTGTGCATGCACTACTTAGCAATAAAAGTGTTTCAATTTCAGTAACATTTGAATTTTCTCGAATGACACCAATTCAAAGTAATTTTGATGTTGACTGTTGACGACGACAGTGAAAAGAGGAAAGTTGTTGGAACATCCTCGACAATCTTTAACTTTAAACGTGCTCCAGACAGCTATTAAAACGAAACTGCTTCATCTCGTGATGAATTTTATGGTTCGCGGCAGTGCTTTTACTTTTCTACTCAACCATTCCAGCTAAGATTCCACCAGGGACTCTCAACTCATCTCTTTCCATTTTTTTTCTCATGTAAACCATTACTATTTACTATATTTATTATTATAATTGTTATTGAATTTACATAGTACATAAATATATGCTTGAAAGCAAATATGGAGTTCAAGCGACGTGAAAAAGATTTGAAACTCCAATATTCGGTAAGATTTTTTGTAAATATTCATAGATCGTGGAAAGTAATTTAATAATTAGTTTATTACAAGACATTACTTGCACATTAAGAATAAATTCATGGTATATTACAGAATAAAAAAACGTTCTCTTATCCCTATTCAAAAGTCATTTGGATACCGACACTGGAGCTTTTGTGCATAGATTTACCTATGAGCAATAGAGATATCTCGTGAGTTCACACACACACACATATAAAAACACTGATCTAGAGTCTGTACCAGGGTGGCACGATGCACGACCTCTTCCAAAATCGTAGCGTCCAAAATGTCAGACCACTAATGACTATAACCATGTTAACCTTTCTCATTCTCATCATCGCCAACTGCCAATCCAAAAACATTACATTACAAGACTCGAGACTACATTGTGGCGCGGTGGCCTTACTGAATTTACTTTCTTCGGTTCCATGCACCTCTAAGGGGACTTTTGGGCCGTAATGAATGAGTAGAAGAGTCTACAGAGAGCCTCTAAATCTGAAAATCCACTTTGCTCCCAACTTATACAAAGCTATTCAAATTCCATATTACAGATTGTCTACGTCCGTATATACATCCAAAATACACACACACATATATACATACTTTCTCTCTCTCTCTTTCTCCCTCCCTCACATATATACACACTGTTCAACTCTCAACTCCAATAAATCTCACAAACATGCACAATGCTTCCCCTCCATTCAGCCGTGGTGCTTTCATCTATAATTATAATTATACATGCTCATGCGTACGAGTTACGCTTCCCCACACTACCACTACTTTCCCTTCTACCAAATTCATGTTCCTTTTCTAAATGTTAGTTTAAGGGTGGGGGCTCGTCATATCACTTGAAGGTTAATTACACAGCCTCTATTCAAAATAATGAATTTCATACATTGACTCTTTCCATGTAGTGTCCAGTTTTCACACTGAACCCCAATTCAATTTTGACTAGGGCGGAAAACTTTCATCAACTGGATATTCACATGGTAAATTTTGTATTCCAGTGTGTCACTATACTCAAACTACTTTCTCACTGATCCAAATCCAAATCAAAAGCGTATACCGCAACATGATGACACGTGAACAAAATTTGGAGATTTATTGCCATTTAAACAAATTTCAAATGAACTTTCTTCATTTCTCATTCCCTTCCAACGCCATGAGAAATCAACTATAACATTCTCTTTTTTTAACTACATAAAATTGTTCACCCTTCATTATGCAGACTAAAGTAGAAAGTCCTTTGTAATGACAGCTCAAACACCACGTGGAGTAGGAAAACTGGAGAAAAATGTGGTTTTTTCTTTCCCAAAGAGAAAAAAATTATTTCGCTGTATGTCACACCAGGAGGACACTCTCACAAACACTCTAAGCTAGAAGCTAGATCCTGTGTTTTGCCACGTGTCAAATATCGACGAAACCAAAGCTCTCATGAGAACAGTAGCAAGAGAAAGAGCGAACGAGAAGGAGAGAGAGCGAAAGAGAGCGAGAAGGTAAAACTTGTTTGCAATTGATGGCAAGTTTCGTCTGCCTTCCCATATGTGTGTATATATGTGTGGAAAGTAAAGTTTCATAGCTTTCTCCCATATAATGCTTAGTCTAAACAACTAAGCGAAGCCGCCTGGTCTTATTCCTTTTTGTGTTATCCATTTCATTGATCATAATAATAATATCTGTGTTTCATCACCCATACACCCGTCTTTTCTTCGAGACCAAACCATAAGTAAAAGTCACCCAGCATGGTTCTACAGCACAAATAATATAATGGCCACACCTTCGGACAAACTACGCCCAAAAATTGCGTCGCTGAGTAAACAAAATCACAGATTCATTTCTTTTTCTTTTTCTCTGCCAACTTTTTTCTATACTCGAAAAAAAAGGAGGCTCACTCACAATTTAACAGCTGTTAGTTGGGTATACACTCCAAATTGTATAGTAAGGCATTGAGAGGAAATCTTTCATATTTATATAAGAAATTTCCAAGTTGATTAATTACGGGCATAATGGATGCATTCAATGAAATACATTTCGTTCCCATTCTCTACTCTCATTCTTATTTGTAATCTTGGAATGCTTACACACACACAAACACACACACACAACAACAAAAAAAACTTTCTAATGTAGCATTCTGACAATAGCTTTAGCTCAGCCATCAGCAGTTCACTGTTTGGGTAAAAAAATGTGTATACTTCTGAATTTAAGTTTTCTACATGGATCCATGATAATAAAATTATGAGCCACGCTCACGCATGGCATGCTCATATATACTCATACTCTTACTCTTGCTCTCTCTCTCTCTCCCTCTCTCTCCCTCTCTCACTAAAGACGAGAGACTACATAAAATCACATTTTCCACAGTCATACAAAATGATACTTGTTATGAATTCTAGTGGTGGTGTAGTAAGGATAATAGCTACGATTCAACACAGGCCAACATTGATGTCAATAGAATAAATAATAGCTCCATGGATTGTGATCGCCTATATGGATATGGATGAACCCACTGTTTATGGCGGACAAAACTTGCGAGACTTTTCTATTTCTCTTACCTCTTCCAGTCTCTCTCGCTTTCTCCCTTTCTCTCTCGCTTTCACTCTCACTCTGTCTGTGAAGAAAAGGAAGCTTATCAGAGACAAGAAGAAAAAGCGAGCAACGAATGAAGTTACACTGAAAGAGCAAGACCGTGTCCAATTTATATAAGTTTCTCATACAGTACTTTCATTGGAGGTTACGATTCCAAAGATTTTCCACTATATGAATCAAGATAGTTGTTTTATAGAGGACATGGAACAGAGGAAAGGAGTAGTGTGCTACATAGGAAATGAGAGTCACCCGAGTACTCTACATGGCGCTTCAAATTGGAGCGAGACAAGCAAGAGATTATTCCCGGGGCTAGTCTCCATTTCATTTCATTAGACAAGCTAGTTGAAGCTCTAACCCGATTTAACTTAACTCAGACCTACACTGCTCCAAGCACATAGAAATGGGCAAGACAATGGATTTCTCTCGACAAGAGTCCACATCCCTTCCTCTGAACTGAACATCCCACACCACGGATTCTCCCAAAACTCACACTCCTTATACACACATGCACACGTGTAGGTATGTATGTAATAGGTATATCACTTAAACATTCTCTTAAAAACAAGAGGACTCATTTGACGATTTCATTAAAGATTATTATTTTTGAAAAAATCTTCTCTTTGAATAAATACCAAACTCATAAAAATACAGAAACTTACATTCAAGGTTTTTTTTCATATCTACAGTCAATTCAAATTCCTTCTATGCGTACTATTGATAAAATTAAGGTCACGTCAATCAATTCCTATATATTTTACATATGACTTCCTATTATTCCTATGGCCTATTCCCCTTTTGTGGTGGGCATCATTCCTTCATTCTCACGATTGCACATTGTACATGAGAACACGCCGCCGGCTTTGCCTTTTATATATAATAAATAGTACACTCAAACAGTATTCATGATTCCTCTCACTCAGTCTCGTTCACCATTCCCTTTTTCTCACACAGGAAAAGAGAGAGAGAGAGAGACGAGAACGAAAACTATGGAAAGTGAGAGAGGGAGAGAGAGAGTACACTTTGGTAGTTGATTTTCTACTTCCCCCGTGCTTTCATTTAACCTCCATAGAAGGGGGGTTACCATACGATAATAGCAGCCAAAAGAAAGTGAGAAAAAGGCGTTCGCTGAGAATGGAACGTTGTACTGTGTGCTGACTTAACTCGTTCGTTACTTCCCGGCGGCCCAGGGCATCGAGATCAACATCAGAATCCGATTCTCCAACTGAACGAAATGTAGACGGAAACATTATCCTCTTACATTACATGTATACAAGCACATCCACATAACACAGCAAAGTTCAACTCAACTCGTCGGTGAACGACCGTGAGGGAGAAAATAGAGGAGAAAGCGGGCGAGCGAACGAGTGAGAAAGAAAGAGAGAGGAAGAGAGAGAGAACGAGAGAAAGTGGGGGAGTGCGTCCTTTTTTCTTTTCTCCACGCATCCAAACCGTCAGTGAGAACATAACATTGTACGATTTCACATATGAGAACGGTGAAAACAGAGTACAATTTGGGATACGCC
Organism: Gisinianus flammeolus; assembly: GCA_034699125.1. Lineage (NCBI taxonomy): Eukaryota > Metazoa > Arthropoda > Collembola > Symphypleona > Katiannidae > Gisinianus > Gisinianus flammeolus. The sequence goes on along the minus strand of JAIUND010000229.1, from coordinate 43,400 downwards.
CTTGTCATCAACATAACGTGTGGTATGTGTGATCATTTCTCCCCAATATTTCATGCCAGATTAGACTCTTCGTTAAGGTAACTACCAAGATTCTGTACAAAGTTGGTGAAATACACATAAACTGACATTTTTCTAACCAGCTTATTTTTGCCGGCACGTTTATCACTCGACTCCGTTTCTTTTAGGCGTGTAACTTTCGTTTTTTCTTTTTTTTTTACTCTGAGAATTGAATGACTGAGAAAAAAAGTATACAGCACATAGCTTCCATATATATTATATATATGCATTCATATGTACATACTAAGTACACGGAGAATGTCCAAACTTAAATTACCACTTGTCTCTATCTTGCAGTTGTGTGTATATCTATGATGTAAGTATATCGTATACACATGTATAGCAAAAATGCATTATCTGAAGGGTTCTCAACTCCAAACTCTGTCTCAACTGGCTTCAAGTATTGCTCCCTTCATCTCCCAAAACCCAAACACTATCAAATTTAGTAAGACTTAAATGGGCTTCGTGAGGAAATCTACGAGGATCCCATTCTATGTGTACATTTTTTAACTATATTAAGTATATTTTAAGAGCTACTCGTCCTCACCAATCCTCCAACTTGAAAATCAACTCAGCCTACAGGGCCAAACATACCCCAGATTCTTGTACATGTACGCATATAGACAACACACAAAACTTTCTAATCTTCAAATGTCACCTGCATAGTCTCTGCAGATTCCCCCATGTAACCAATACACATATGAGCATGCATACTCACGGCTTCCTTTGAAAAACAAAGAAATGGTTGTAATACTCACAAAAGCAGATCACTTTCCAAAAGAAAAGAACCAATTCCATGCCAGCGTAGTACATATACATATATGTACCTATCTGTACATAGTACACCTTTGAAAATCTGCGAAACGACAACTCATTTTTTCCCCGCGTCCCTTGAGATATAAAAAAAACAGATTTTATGTCCCTGTTAAAAATACTCACCGCACGCATGTTCACAGTTCACACAAGGCACACGTCTCTACTAGGGAAAAACTCGAGTATCCCCACAGAAAAACGTGAAAGTATAGAAATATAAGTCCATTCTTCAAAATATTATTGCACATTTCATTTGACTATCTATAATTGGACAAACTAATGTAGGTGAGTCAAATCATTTCTTAAGGAAATAAAAAAATAAACTGAAAATTCAAGAGTTAAAAAGAGCTTTACAAGAAAAGAGAAAGTTCCTTATACATATATATGTATTCCTTTTGTATAGTTGGTTTTTTTATAGTCTTTCGAAAAAGTATCCAAGCCTCTTGGATACTTCGTAAGCCCAGTCAACTAAGGACTTTTTTTAACTTCTACTTGTTTCTATCTTACGAGAATTTCATTCTCCTTGATGAATTTTCTGTCGTTCCATAATGACAACGTCTCAAATGAAGGGAAGTTAAGCGAAATCTTATTCAAAAAAGAAAATGCTGTAAAAAGGACTTTTTTTCTCCTCAAAACGTTGTACTATAACCCGGCTTCAATTTATACAATACTTAATAGAAGCTTTGAAACGAGTTTATCTCCGTAAGAGAGAACGTAGCTACTCAGATGAGCGAGCCACTTTCCTTATTCTGCTATTGTGTTTACACCCCTTCACAAAACTTTTCGTTTACCGAAATATATATAGGCAACCCTTTTTTTCTGTTTGGATACAACCTTTTAAATTCTTATCGTTAGCTTCTTTAAACATGAATAAGTTGCAAATATACGTGTATTCAGTACAACATACAGATATACCTACTATGCTGAAAAAGTATTTGTAAACGTACACAACGTGAGCTGAGTGCAATGTAGTTAGCATTGTGTGTACACCAAAAAGGTTTGAAACTCGAAAGAATTATTATGCTAATGCGTATTATATGCAACTTGCCTTGGCTCTCAAGTCATCCTTTACTTCAATATCTCTCGGGATTGATTCATCTAAACTTGACAAACCTTTCTCATCTCATCTTGGCTATCACACACACACACACACACACACACAAACTCATACATCGTTTTTGCACGAGCTCTGACTTTACATCGTGCCAAATATGAACATTTTATTCGAGGTATGGCTAAACCTAAACACATCTTGAGTACAAAAGAAAAATTCAGGTAGTTTTCTCGTCTTTTTCCCTCTCCTCCCTCTCTCTCTCTCGCTTTCTCCAGTTTTCATTTTCCAACCGACAGTACTCGCACCCCTCCTATATATAATTCGACTAGATCCATCTAAGCTTAGGTACACTTACATCTAAATGTATTAGCCATGAGTATGTGCGTCAGTTAAAGTTTCCACATGGCTTTTGGTGAAATGGAACGGAGTCAAAGCCAGAAGTAAAGCAACCAAGCGGAATCATCCTATTCCTTCCATCTCTTCCTCCATAACCTTAAACGAAGACTATCTGAGTACCAGGAACCTACCAAGCTTTGAATCAGATTCAGCCACTAACTGCAACTTCGCTTCAGATCACCATTACTGCTCTCTCCCAATATCAGCGTTATAAACAAAAACAATGAAAATTTTTTGCCTTTTCCAGAGTTAACTTTCCCCTCATCTCAATACAACGTATGTGAAAAATCAAATTGCCATATTTCTTTTTCTCTTCTTCTTTTTTTAAGTATATAAGTACCGTAAAAATAAAATGTTTTTTCTGTCTCACTATACAAAATGCCCATATGTAAACCATCTCAAGCTCTGCTTCCTACATATGTGCATACATATTTAGAGAGAGAGAGAGAGAGAAAGCATGATCATTATTTTTAATCTGATTTAAATAATATGGAAATGGAATAGTATGGCTTGTCACTAAAGTCCTACTCGATCGATTTGATTTGAACGCAAGTGGCCAACTCGGAAGAAAGAAACTCGTTTATTTTTCTTTAGATAGAATCCTACAATCAATCTTTAGCTTCCCGTGATCGTTATGCATCCCCATGTAGGTAAATTTAGTACATACTACAAGCGATCTGCTTCCTCTATATACTTCATCAATCAATTACAGCAATGAAGCTAAGCATCCCAAAACTACACCTTCACTAAACCAATACTCTACCTCTTCCTTCTCTCTCTCTCTTTCGTGACCCATGCTTTCCTTTGACGAGCTAATATTTATCTTACAATTACATACTTTAATATCGGAACACGTCCATTATCAGTTCCGTATTATTTTACAAACGTTTCACGCTAAAAGCTGAAACAATTCTCAGTTGGCTGACGAGCACACGCTTTTAAACTTTTTCCTTTTACAAGATGCGTACACATATCTGTATGTATATACATATTATTATTATTATGATTCCATTACTGTCGTTGGCGTCAAATATTTTCAAATTATTTATGTGCCTTTTTTATAGGCACCAAAAAATTCAAAATCATTCGAAAACAATGTATTTAATACAAATACTGAATACCAACAGAACATGACTTCTGTATTATTTATTATTTCATTGAGGCTTGTTTTGACTTACGTACTAAACTCGCGTTTTTCAAACTATGACACGTGTACCATTTCATTGTTAGTTTTTCCGAGTTCTCATTCAACCGAAAATGAGAGTGGCAGTATTTACTACGACTTGAGCGAATGTTAGAATAAAAAATACGACCCGTCAAGAGTATAAAACTTTTTACGCTATTCACAGTAAAAGCATGTAGTTGCTACTAATTATTGTATGAGGAGGACATTCAATGTCGAACCTTCTAAGGTTAGAATCGAAACCTGTATACAAAGTTCTTTACTACATCTCTTTTGTTCTACTCTTCAGCATTTCAAGCTCAATATGTGTTGAAAAGAAAGTGTCAGGCTCAACTTCAACAGTGAAAGAAAAACATCCAAATAGAGGAGAAAAGAAGGATGCTGGATTGTTGAGCGTGTACATACATATTTGGAGGGCAGATGAGTGTATAAAGACGAAGAAAAAAACTCTGGAATTGGCACTAAATGAAAGACGGCTTACGTCCCATACAAATAAACACAAACCTTCCTCATTTACTGGCCTTTGACTCTCCAGTTTTGTCATCCGTCAAATTAGTGTCTTTCGTTTCTTTCTTTCATCGAGTTCCCCACAACTATAAAATCAATGCTATACGTAAAAATACAATATGTATTCAAGTGGACACATAGCAATAATAATAATAATATCCATCTCATGTTTCCATCTTTATGGATTTTCATCTTCCTACTCTTGAAAAATAGATGCGTTATTATTTTTAGACCACTGAAACAATAAATAGTAAGAATACACGGCGAAAATCAATTGTTTTTTTTCTCTACAGCAAATGACTTAATATTAGCCTTCCAAATAGAATATTTCTACTCTAAATGGCAAATGATGCTTTGTATTCGATTGGCTTTGAGTTTTCTCTCTTTCTCCATCACTTTCCAAACAAAAAGTCATAACCAATCTCATTTATATACAAAAATAAAATATGTTCTGCCATTTTTTCATAAGACTCGAATCCAAGTTTGGTAGGAAAATGCGCGATTGAATATTCTGAAGACGTGGCTTCTTCACACAGTGATCGCGGTGAATTGCGTCAACAGAGAGAGAGAGAGGGAGAAAAACAAAGGAAATGCTGCAAATGCTTCTTTGAAGAGCCAGAGAGACTACAAACAGAGAAAAGAACTTGCGTAAATAGACACAGTAGAGACATGTTCTTTTTCATTCTTTGTTTTGCCATGTCGCTTTGAGAGGCTCATCAGCATTAAGAAAATGGGCGAAGAAGCTCTCTCCTGCCTCCACTTGCACAATAACAGGGAATTCAGCGACTTGTATTACCGTTTTCTTCACTTACATTCACTGATTCCAGTTCTAGCTGAATAAACACAGTTGGAATTCGGTTCAACAGAAATTCCCGTTACCATCTTTGTCAACCGAGAACGAAAGAGAGCTCAGCCAGCAAGAAAGAACCAAAGAAAGGAAGAAGAAGAAGAATGAAAGAATGAAAGAAAGGAAAACAGACTTGCCGTTTTTCGAACGGGATTATCATAAGCATAGTGAAAACTTGTACGTATATGTATACTCACAATATTAATCTACATAAAAGTATTGCACCACTGATATACAACTTTTTTTTTAAAGAAAATGAGAATCTTTTTACTGCGAGTAATTTACATTTTTATATAATTCTGCATTATACTCTCACTCTATTTCAAATATTTCCTTCCCAACAATAACATATTAAATGTCAATGTCGACTCGGGCTCTCCTACGTTGTGCATGTATATAAGCAAGTATAAATTTTTCCGAGACTTGTGTCAGGTTTTATTTCTATCATAATTGAAAAATCTTGTATACTGTACTCGCTGTGAGTTCAGGACTCACACCATATTTGCAGACTATATAAAAATCGAATATTTTTTACTATGCATGGAAAATAGATACAGTAGAATATTTTGAAAAATAAAATATCTCTCATCAATTTATACCGGTCTGAACATGTTTAATGCATGTACACGTTAAATTTTTAATAATTCCGTGTTATTAAAAATGAACCAATTTTTATGTGTAAAAAAGCGAGAGAAATATATGAATATTTTTAAGTACATGACGACCTTTTTCAGAAAACAATGCACATGCGGAAAATCACTTTTTTTGCATATTGTTATGTAAGAGAATATGTGCTATAAATTGAAATAGGTTTCAAGTCTGTAACTAAATTGTAAATACTTTAAATTTATTAGTTTTCTGAAAATAGCCGTTTGTTGAGTGACCGCCATAGCGTGGCGTTATTGAGAGTCCAAATCGCAGTCTCGGGATTTTTTTTATTCAAATTTCTTCATGATTTAAATTAAATAGGATTGAAATGTGATTTTCAATAATTGGCAAGTCAAGTAACAGCCAAAAATAACTTGATTAAAATGTGCAGTCAAAACTCGGAAATAAATGGAATCCGGAATTAGAAAATCCAACGCTCTCGATTGGACCGCCAATTTTCAGCCGCTATAACCAGTTGCTAGTACGCCAACGCAAATCTGAAAACTCAAATATCTAAGAATCTATAAAGTAACACGTGGATTGATTTCTGGAAGACGTACTCATGTTATGTCCAATCCATTACTATAAGCCAGTGGCGTGGAGTGACGTCAATGTGTAGCTCCATACAAACTTTTTTTTTTCAAAGATCCAATAATTTCAGCCTGCAACGTTCAACTTGTCTGTCGTCTTGAGTCTACAAGATATAATCAAGTCTAGTTTTATCCTTTACGGGATTCAAGTCTGGCTAGGCCTTTCCCACTTTCTCTCTCTCTCTCTCTTGTATGGAACACGACGTATACTTTCTGCTCGGGAGTTCCAACTTCGACAGAGCTTCAAAAACGTGTGTAGTTGGAACTTGGAAGCATTCAGGAAACGAATGATTTCTATTCCCCATGTGCTAACTCTTGAAAGTTTATATCCCCGTCTTATATATTATACGCGAGTGTGTGGAGTACATATTATATTCAATGATAATCCAGGATATATAGATAAAAGACTACGGTGTATAGTACATGGCACGACACTGTATGTGTACGACAGCGTACGAGTAAAACTGACTTTCATTCTGTACAAAATTTCGTCCCAATCTACGTTTGCTTAAAACTTTACCGAAAAGAAAAAACCGCAAAAGTATACAGTCAGGACTAGAGAAAAAAATACTTACGAGTCTATCTCCAAAGAAAAGGAGAGAAAGAAAGAAAGATGTGAAGAAGTTTTAAACATTTCAAGTCCTAAGATTGTGTGTCTCCTGTCCAAATCTTCTCCACCTCTTTTATTTCCAATATGTCTTGGACGTATTTACGTCCTCCCTCAGAGCATTGAAAACGAACAAATGGCGTAAAAATCAGTTGCCTTTTACATATTTCCGTCTCACTACAAGAAACGCAATGTCAATCTGGCTGCCTACAGACTATTTCATTTATATTTTTATTTTTTCGGATTTTCTCTAGAGATAAATATGTTGTTCATGATGATGTAAAATTAGCAATAGAGAACAAACGGATTTTGAAATGGGGAGAGAGAGAGAAAAAACTAACCAATATTTTCAAGCCATGTCCTAAGATGTGCAACACCTAAAGTATTTAAGGGAGTACTTCGTCTTTATAACAACATGTCTAAAGAAAACAACGAAACACGCACATAGGACTACATACAATGCTCTTTCGCTGAAAATGTTTGTACACATAGTAGGTTATACAAAGAACGCCATCACTTCCCCATTACACAACATTGGTTTCTTCTTTCACTCTGGTTCCATTTCCCTGCTCCGGCTATATACTGAGCTACCAGTCTCTCTGAAAATTCTCTCTTTATTTCTTTCTCTCACTCTCTCTTGCTGCAACCAACAACAACCAGTGAGACTTTGAACGAATCCCTACTCGATTTCAACTTGAACGTTCTCCTTGTCAGTCCATCTTGAAATCCAATGAAATGAACGTTCTCAATCCATACGCTTGATGTCCTTAATCGAAAGGAAGAAAAAAAACGAGAATCTGATGTTCGGCCAAAGCAAACTGAAGAAAAAACTCGAACATTGCATTCATTCCTCTCGAATATTTTTCTCTTCTTCTCTTTCTTCCTTTTCTTTTTCCTTTTTCAAAATGAGTTTAACAAGACTCCTATAGTAAAGTTGGTTCGTACCTGCATCGATTGTACTTCCACTGATGATGCACGTAGACGGAACTTTTTATGCCGACAAATGTAATATGCAACTCACAGAGGTAGGAACATAGAGAGAGAGAGACCTCGTCAGACTTGTGTATTAGTCAATATTGTATACTTCACCTGATTTGGCGTTGTTGCAATGGCGTTGACAAGAAGTCAGTTTCATATATATTTAAAAACATCAAATACGTTCACAGTTGTACAAGTAAATACACATCTTTCAACGACTACTATACACTTTGTTCGTCGAGCTTTCTTCTACTTTTTTCTCGTCTTTGACAAATGATTGTCGCAATTCACAGACGTATATTTCGTCTCGAAAAGAAAGGGAGAGAAAAAAAACCTAGAAATATTCTGCGCTTTATTTATCGTCAACCCGTGCTTTTCCATCTTTCTCCAAGTATCCAACAAATGCTACCTTAACGGGTTTCGCTCTATTTTTACTATATCTTCTCTTGTGTCATCTTTCTTTCCCCATCTCCAACAGAGTTACATATTTTAAAACCAAATAAAGCAAAAAAAAATCTTTCTTTCTTCAGAGTTGTAACATATTTCACAGCAATCTGAGTTCGTATCCACATGCTACCTATCAAATACAATACTTTGTACCCCCCATAACCAAGTATTTTATAATTTTTGTAGCATATCCGAAATTTTTAAAAATATTTCCTTTTGCCAACGCATTTGACGCACACTCATTTATCAAGAGCACGGGAACTCATTTGTCCTCATTTAAATAATGTATAGTATGTGTACACACATAATTATGAAGAGAGAGTAGCTTTTAAATCAATTTTCAAAGAGAAAATATATTTTGAATTGGGATTTCTCCTCGTTGCAAAAATATTATCTGCTAGATTTGAGATTTATCTATATAGACACCTATATAGGAATAGAAAGAGAGTGGTAACGTCTGCCGTTGCATTTGATTGTAACAATATATTACATAGACTTTTTGATTTTACAAGCCAAAATGGGCTAGGTATATAGACTTTTCATATATATATATATAATGCCCACATATATACAGTGTGCCTCTACATTGGTGGGTGCTGCTGCTGGTACATGTAATGGCTCAAGATTATATTGGTGTATGTCCTTAACATACAAATAAATATGATTTGCAGCATGGCACAGAATGTCACATCCAGATTTAACAACACGAGCGAGGATTTTGTCCACAGATTCTCTGAGGGTAAAATCAGAATTCAGTTGACAAGACTGAATAGGCACACCAATAGGCACACGTAGCGCATCCGTGCTGTGATAAATGTTAGAATTCATAGGAGACGCGACAAATATAATCCACATTGTCTGCACGTTCATGTCCCTATTATGTTCTCTATATATATGATAGCTGCTAACGTAACACACTACATGCATTAGAAACCACACGGATAATAAGATTTTTCGGCATAAAATGGAACAAATACTCACCTTGCGTTTCCTCTCAAACTGCAATGGTGGAGCACATTGAAGCCTACAAAACAAATTTATTGCCAATAGACTAAACAGATCTCGGACGTGGTCGGAAAATGTTGATGCTAGAACAAATCTACCAAGAAATGTTAACGAACCGTTATTATTCGTCAGCGTCACGTCCGCTCCGTGGTCAAGCAAGATGGATAAAATAGTTTCATTCCGTTTGGACACACTAAGATGAAGTGGTGTTTCTCCTTGATCATCCTATTTTTTCATAATTAAAATCAAAATTAGGTATTCTCAGTTTGAAAGCCAATTGCTACAATACGATATGTTTGCATCATATAGTTTTTGTTTATGTGTGTTTTTTAGCATTATAAAGTTGTTATTTGTACAAACTGAACCGTAGTTTTTACCTGTAGAGATGGATGACACGCGAGGCGAAGTAAAGTGGTTGTAACTCCAAGGAATCCTTTATTGACTGCGATATGTAGCGCTGTTTGTCTTCTCTTATTCCTCGCATTGAGATCAGCAGAGGACTGAGCTAAGACATCAATTACAGCTGGTTCATCGCCGTATGCAGCATGATGTACACAACGATCTGTAAATCCCAAAGTTTTTTTGGGGGGAAAAAATTTATTTAATGTGCACAACATTAAAAAAAAAGAAAAAAAAAAGCATTCCAAATATTCTTGAGACATTCTTTTACAAACCTCCGTCTCTGTCTTCAATTTCAGGATCAGCCCCATGAGAAAGAAGAATCGCACAGCACTGAAACAGTTAATAATGAATTCAAGAAGCTAATAATGAACGAGAAAAACTTAATTTCGAGTTTTAAAAAAATGCGATGAAAAACAATTATAATAATATGATGGGACGTGTAGATGGTCTACTGAGAATACTTACCTCCAAATGTCCATTTTGACTCGCTGCTTGCAATGCTGTGTGCCCCGAAAAAACTCCATTTACGTCGCACTCCCCTCGTTTGAGAATCTATTCACACAGCGAATTATACCCCCAACCATCATTACTTTGTCTCATATCAGAGAATGCATCGGAGCTTCTACGATTACTACTTTCATTTTCCTTTTACTTTTCCCACTTTTATATACACAGCCGACTCTCAAAGAAATAAACATACCCACGACGGACATTCCTTGCAAAGTCTACGATGACTGTTATAATGGCCGTATACTCCTCATTCTGTCTTAAACATTAGTTACAATTACCTCATTTACTAGGGATACCTTTCGCTTCTATAGCTCTAGATAATGTCATTGATTTTCTTTCTTTCTAATGTACTTTTTCCCTCTTTCCTCCTCTTTTCATGTACTTACTACAAAAAGTAATAGAGTTAAAACTTTCCTTCTAAGAAAAAAAAATTTAATTCATTTTAAATTTTGTTTACCTCTTCGCATTTTTGGTAATCACCGTGAGCCGCAGCTTTAACGAGTTCCTCGTTTGCATCTCCCGTAACATGATTTTCAAATAGCTTCTTCAAAAGTGCACTTAGTCTCTCTGGAAAAAAAAGAAGTTTTGAAAAAAAATCTTTACATACATGCCAAAGCTTGGTAGAAGTGCATAGGAAAAGAACTGTAATTAAACTTATTCATATCTTAAATTGCAGGACAATTTCTTGTAATTGAAAATATCATTATCATTTCAACTTTCAACAAGTCTTTTTCCTAAATGAATACTCTAGAAAATGGTTTTTGGTATGACTTGTGCTTGTAATTGCTATATGTACTATATTAAAAGGAAAGTCTTGATTCAAGCATTATAATAAATCTCTTTTTAAACAGTAATTTGACTTGTGAAAGCCCGAAGTTGTTGAAAAGATAAATTAAACAGTTCGACAAACTAAATTAATTTTCCTACGTACCTCCACTTGAAGAACCAGGTAGAGATCCGTCCGATGATGCAACTTTTGTGACAGCTGCTGGATTATACGTCCAACAAGTTCCACAAACTTCAACCTTAAGATCGTTACTGTAAAGAGACACATAGCAAGTCCATGAATAAATAAAATAAAGACATTAATTATTATATCAACTATTTTCATGATAGGTAGTCTTCAGACATTGTGTCGGAACTTTCCTAAAATTATTGAATGGAAGTAAAAGCAAAAAAAAGAAGAACTACTCACTCGTGGTAAATCTGCTGAACTCGTCCAATTCTGCCCAGCGTCTTAAACAACAAAAGTTTTATTTTTCATTTGTACACACGTGCATACCTATAGACTGTACATAGTTACTGTAGTATGTAGTAGGCGTATATGTAAAATAGTTTCCCTTGAACAATCCAATTATAATTTTCCATGTACACTTTCTCATTCAAACTTTACTGTAAGTGTTTGCAGAGAAGGTGTTTCCAAATGAGAAAAGGAAGGAAGGTAACATTGATAAATAACCGTCGGACACTTTTGATTAAAAATTCTTTAAATCAAAACCAGGAGTTGTAATATTAAAAAAACTCAAAAACTTTTTGATTTATGCTCGTTTCCAGAGCCCATAGGACATGTAGGTTTTGTGCAAAGGGGAACGAAGTACACACACTATGACTTGAGTGTGATACTCAGAAACCCTGGCATGGTTAATTTGGGAAGAGAGTACAATGTGTCCAAAGACTCGGCTGATGAAACAGTTTACACTTTCAACTGTGTCATTAAGCAACTTCCATATTTTGTATTTTCTACCCTGATTTCTACTATTCTTTGTCCAAACTTACACCTACACTACTACCATTATGTTTACAGAATCCAGAAATGTCTCATTTATCAACAAAAACTTTCTACAATCAGTAGAATTCATAAATAACTACATGTTGATTGGTGATTCAGTTTTTGGAATTTACTCTTGTTACGACGAATATTCTGCGTGCACGAAAATAAAAACATTTCAAAATCACTCGTATTTTTTAGACTGTAGAGGATTCCATAATTTTTCCCTACATCTCCCTCGGTGATTATAAAGCTTTACGGGACATACTACATTTTTCAAATGCGGTTCTAGGTTTTAATCAACCATAAAAAATTGATAAATTAAAAAATTTCAGAACCACGGAAATGCATTGGATTGTCATGACTTTCAATTAGATAAAAAGTACTACGATGAATGCCAAATTTGAAGGGTAATTAACCAAAGGAGAAGAAATTAGGATCACTTACTGGAAGCATGGCATCTGCCCATTCTCCATGTCCACGCTGTAAAATTTTCATTCTTTCCAGGTCAGCACAAATTTGAACTACATCGCCGACAGCATAGGTACTTGGTGTACCTTCACGAAGCTCTCCAACAGTGTCCGAAGTACCAGGTGCCTCACTACTTGGTGTTCCAGTATTGGCACCTAACGCTCCCCCTGGCACAATTGCTTTGGTTAAAACTGCAGGGTTAAAAGTCCATCTGAAAATTTTAAAAAATTTGTGTTTACTTTTCATGCTTACTTTGAAGCATTATATGGCTAACTATGCAGTTTGCAAATAAATGTTCTCATGCCTGCGATGATAAAAAAATTATTTTCAATGTACGTACCTATTGCCCGACGAGTACGCAACTACAATGTCTCTATCTTCGTCAATTCCCACAACATTTCCGGTTGTTCCTACATTTAGAAGACAAAATATCCCGTAATATTACTTATTTGTTAGTATAAGAGTCACACGATGGCTCAATTCAGGAACTTTTTGCAGTATTATGCTAATGGTAAGAAAATGGTTTGATATATATATATGAATAATGCACGTATTTGGTACTCGCCTAAGCACTCGTACATTCCGTCAGTCCATCCACCGTGGCCGTGTTGCAAACTTTGAACAACGTCCAGTTCTAAGTCAATATTTACCTGTTGAGAATGGAAAGATTCGCATTTGGTTTAGACTTTGTAGCTTATACTACAAACAAACGGTTATATTATAATTTATTTCTCTATTACAATTTCAAATGAACATAAATATATACAATGTATAATTTTTTATCCTAGAGCTTGCTGCTTATGAATTACTCATGCATGGATATGTCAACTCCCAAGTCATTCGTTTTACTTTTTACATATGCTCTCGGTCGTTACATATTTGGAAATTATAACATTATAATGGGTATCCCACTTGGGATTCAGAGTAGATTGAAAAATGTAACTTGTACATCTTTTTCATGGTTCATCAGAAAAATTTAGCCATTATGCTATTAAGTACGTTATATTATATTTTTTCGTAAGTTCTATGCCATGCATTAGAGGGAAAAAAGTCAATTTACCTGGTCGGTAACTTGGATTCTTGTAGCCCCACTTCTTGGCCCTTCACCGCCTAGTAATGGCAGATGATCCCGATAATATGTACCACCTAGTTTGTCATAATTCACCATTTAATCGTTTTAGATGGTACTATAAAAAGTATTGGAATCAAAGACTTTATTTAAATAATCAGTGTAAAACTTTGAAATTTACCTTTTGCATCATTTACAACTTTCAAGTCAGCCTGCAAAAATTGAACAGAATCATCATTTACATGAATGACTAATGTGTTTTGTGTTTTATTTTGTCTGCTACTGAAATTACTATAATTTTGTCTACAGTCACGTCATGACAAATGCAATGATATCTCAAAGTAAAACATTACGTCACTGATATTTCATTTGTATTCTCTTTGCAAGAGTAAAAAAGAATTGAATTGAATATTTCTTGATATGTATGTGCAAGTAAGTACGTACTCATGCGAGGACATATTACACTATTTTGAAATACAAGTGGATTTGAAATGCATTTTGATAGAATACACTCTATTGCGGAGTGCACTGCAGTTAAAAAATAAAATAGCCTTCACATCATTTTTAACTGGCGTACATACATGGAATTGGGAATCGCCTTATGTTTATAAATGAAACTCTTTCGCTCAAAGTATGATTGAATTACCATTCCTTCAAAACCAACTCGATACAGATTTTTTGCTCCAGTGTCCCAAATGACGTAAGCAGCAGATCGTGGGCTTGCTGCAGACCAATCTTGTATTTCTGTGAGCTTTCCACGACGTCCATTCCCTCCATCCTGATCCTCCCACTGCCAGTCCACACCTCTGACCACACGTGCTCCGGGATATAATCCCCGTACAGCAATTTTTTTACTTTTTCTCCGCGGCTCTACAATAACTCTAAAATCCGCAACAAAAAACCATTGTATTTATTATTATACGTCGGCAAGTTACAATGACAGGCCAACGTGAGTAATACATGTAAGTAGTTATTGTTTTGACAATCATCACACTCACCGGGAGCTTTCAGGCGTGGTAATACGAGAAAATCTGTGACGTAATGAATGCTTATCACTATGATAGCACAAAGAACATAAATCATAATTCTGACATTCTGCACATTTCCATCTTATCCCAAATATTGGTTGCTGTCGACACGTATCACACATTGTTCCATCATGCTTTATTCCTGTGGAAAATATGACAAAATAAAATCAGAGTGAAAAACAATTCATGAGGATATAAAAATAAGGACAACCATTTTTGAAGTTACCTGTTGGAGCACTATCTAAAATTCTTAGGTCGAATGCCACAGCACATCTATAGTTTGCAGCAGTTCCATTATCCCAAACCACTACAACTTCTACATTGTGGAAATAAACATAAAATATACTTTGTAGCTTGAAACTTAAATTGATTGGAGTATTCAAATCTTATTACTTTGGCGGTGTGCATAGCCTTACCTTCTGGGGATTCAAAATTTCTAACAGTCCCAACATGTCCTTCTCCACCGTCTTGTTTCCCTGTAATTAGAACAAAATACAAACTATATGAGTCTTCGCTCATGATAAAGAAGGAAGATCATGTAATCAAATGCTCTCAGTTCCACATCCTCTGTCCTTTGACATTTGACATGCATGGGAAAGCTGTCAGTCATGATGTCGTTACCCCATTTCCAGTCTTGGGATCTTATAACTCTCGCACCAACACCTTCCAAAGTCAAACGACTTGTCCGAGCACTTATACTACTGGCACTACTACTAGCACTTGTGTTTCCCGCCTCCATTCTCGCCCTAGTCCTGCAAAAAACAATGAAAAGAATTTTAAATTCAAATTTTGAATACCACACAACAAATCATTATTTCCTTAATAAAGAATCAAAAGTGTATTTTATGATTTATGAGATGATATGTTGTTTACCTTTCATTCGTTGTTTCTGCTTCTTGCGCCACTTTGGACCGATATATTTTAACTTGTTTAAAATATATAATTTCTTCTTATCCTGGTATAATAATATACTTCGAAAATCGCTGTAGAGTTATCAACACTATTAGAGTCTATTCATCATAGCCTATAAATGTACTCAGATTTGTCATTGTAAAAATTCCAGTACAAACTTTGTTCTTGTGGCAATAATAAATAAATAAAAATATAGCGTGTTTATAAAATACACTTTGGCTATGTATTTAATTGTGTCAACTCAAGGTTTGATTCGAATTACGTCAAATGTTCAACTAATATGTCATATGTATAATATCACGTCACGATTATCTTGTCAAAAACAAATCCAATGATTCAACATTATTGATCATTTAAATTTTAATATAGATACAATAACTATCTGTTGCAACAAAATCAACAAATCCTCGCAAATCCCACATGAAATCCCATATGAAATATGCATGCAGTGTGTAATCCAATGAAGAAAGTCTTTTTAAATTCACATTCTTAATGCAATGGTTATAAGGGGACTTGTCTTGTCGTTTGTAGACTGTTTCCATATTCCATTTTGAAAAACACTTTGCACGATTAACAATGTTTGATATTTTTAGGCACGTGTTGAAATTAACTATTTTTATTTTATTGTGGAAGTTTTTGGAAATTTTTGTCGGTGAATTCTCTCTCGCTGTGTGGATTAAACAAATACAACATACATCCGAAATTCGGATGCTGGTTAAAAAATTAAAAGATGCTCCACTCTTGTATAGTGTACGCTATTGCATCTATTTTTCTAAATAGTATGCATAATTTTAAAAAATTCTCAAAGTCTACTTAAAACAGTTAAAACTTCAACTTCCTTGAAGCATAAACTTAAATTTTATTGCAATTTTTACAATGATCGCTCGATTTTGTTTTTTGCAGCAACTAGCCAAGGATTTCATTTTTTTAGAAATATAATGCTGTGTGTAAGTAAATATTGACAAGACCTTTACCTTTTTATTAGTTTTGTTTTTATGCACAAGATGAAAGGTTTAATCTGATTAAATTCACCATCAAATAAAGGTTTTTTTACATGTTTTTAGTTTTTATTTTAAATAAAAGGGATTCAACAGTTACAATCACACTGAATGATACACAAGAACAATGTATTTTTATGCCATATAGTATAAAACGACAATTGGCTTTGACATACCATTTTTATTATTATTACCAATGTATATTAGTCCTACAAAATATTGAATAGAAACATTTTTTAATATTTATTAAATAAATAATACTGCATATAAAAAGTATGTTTATTACACATCATGGCTATTCAAATAGTAATGTAATATTTAACCCCTTTGAAATAGGTATAAACTTATGCTAATACCTATATACTTCCATCTTACATGTATAGTTTTTAAAAAAAAGTTATTTATTAGTCTTTCGACTGCAAGTATAAGTATAGTAACACAGTTTTTTTTAAAGAAGGATTTTCATTAAAGAAATAAAAGAAATAAAAATATTTCTGACATTAGCAAAATTTGTATACATGCTACAATGATGTGTGAATAAATATATATAATAAAATTGAATAAATATATGGATAAGATAAATGGGTATACAATAGTAAATATAGTGATACGTACTATGTAATACATAGTTTGTGCCGTGAATCTTAAGTTATTCTTATAATAATCTGCCTCTGCAGTCCAGACTTCCACATTGACAATAAAGAGTTCTGCCGGGAACGCTATCAATTTCGTAGTTGTAGTCTAAAAAATTGAAAACAAATAAAATCGTTATGAGAGGACGATTTTGACAGAATATTTTTAATAAGTACAAATTTGATTTCAGAAATATTTAGTAATTAAGTGCTTACCCCATGTCATTTCAGTGCCAGCCCGTATTGTCTTGTAAGCAAAAAAGGCTACCCATGGGAACCTCAGATCATGTGTATCAACAAAAACGTTTTGTACATAAACATTTGGACTACAACAATGCTGAAATCATATTAAAAATACTTTCATTACCAAATGTGTTATCCTTAGTTGAGCACTCGAGTCATACTTGACATAGTAATAATATCGTTTCATTAATATCGACAGGATTGTACTTACGTTCAAGTATCTACCAATATTTCCAATACTCTTCGCATCCATTATATAACACTGTTCTCCTTTACTAAAATAATCCCGAGTTGTCATTTCGGGATTGTTCACTCTCCGTTTTGATACCGAATCGCTCATTGGTTTGGGAATAAATCGAGAGGGTTGTCGACGAATCCTACCAAAACCTGTAATGACAAATTGCACGTCAGAATTATTATTAGCAATAATTTACTAGATGATAACAATAATATGGCCTAAAAGACATAATTCATAGTATTCAATGAATACTATTCATACATACCATCGCTTGAATCATCATCCATGTCCAACCCATCATTTCCAGATAATTTATCTTCTGTAAATTGAACGACAAAACAAATAATTACATTGCAAACTTGACAAATTTTTTTTCACTGCAATGTTACAATATTATACCTTTTCTTTGTTTCTTTGCTGGTTCATCAACCTCCATGTCATCATTTTCTGGATCCTTACACTCAGCTTCGTACCCGTCTTTATATTTTTCACAAATTTCAATAAAATCCAATTCTGCCAAGTACTCGTCGCCAAATTTTGTTCCGTCCTATTTGAAATAAATTTTAAATTTTAAAATATCAATTACAATTCGATTAGTAAAATTCAGTAGAAGAACAGCAAATTAGCAAGACATATTCTACAAAAAACTTACTTCATTCGCCAAGTGTTCAGTCAAAAGTTGTCCAGCATACACGCAGATGAAAGCACCCTCTGGAATATCATGTAACGGTCGAATTGCCCAGCCTCTGTTACTTGTTTTGAAAACTTGTAAGAGCCATTTCATGGGATTTTGTGCCACACGATTTAAACAGGTTTTACGACATTGGCACCTGTATATATAATAAATAATAATAATTTCATTTGTTGCATGTCAAATTCATCTATTAACAGTACTTATCATGAGGTATAACATGTATGGATCGCTATCAAATATATTCTCAATTTTTTACCTTGGATTGCATTCGTAGATTCCCGAAACTTGATGCTCTTTTAAACTTCGATACGAATAACCGATTGTGTCTATATCTGTAACATCTCGAGTTTTCTTGTAGCATTCATATGTCAAGTTCCAGCATGCACATTTTTGTTTATCTTGGCAGTCATCTGTACAGTCACAACTGAAAAGGAAAATACGACAAAGTTTATAAATCGAATGTATTATTTATATGTTCTTACAATGTTACATAACGTAATAATAAATATTTGAGAACTTATTTCATACCAAACAAGAAAATTCTCATCCAATTCTAAAGGGATTCCTTTCCCCTGTACTCTGTTTCTCGTATATTCTACGTAAGCAGGATAATCATGATCCAATGAGTTTATACACTGCACAGGAACTTCTTCTTTACCATATGTAATATCCTATTAATCAAAAAATCGTACGTGAGTAATGTTATTTGAAAAAAAGTTGCATTTAGATAAACTATTCAGGAACAATGTGAGAACAATAATTCAATAATATGCTTACTTTGATATTAAATAGGACCTTTGAGGAAACAAACTCAGTTTGACAATCGACGTTTTGATCAAAGCAAAAATGATCTATGCTGAGGGAAAAGTTTGTAGCTAGTAGATACCTATGTAGCTCAGGGAAATCTCGCAATCTTCTACCACATGGTGTTCGATAAAAAACTTGTCGTTTCGGAGACTTTGCAATTTCTCTACAATTTAAAGA
Organism: Gisinianus flammeolus; assembly: GCA_034699125.1. Classification (NCBI taxonomy): domain Eukaryota; kingdom Metazoa; phylum Arthropoda; class Collembola; order Symphypleona; family Katiannidae; genus Gisinianus; species Gisinianus flammeolus. The sequence continues at coordinate 24,319 of JAIUND010000229.1, read as the reverse complement.
ATTTGAATACATGGAATGATTCGGTACATTTTTGATAGACTTTTCTAGGAAAATTATAAGAGTAAATGAAAACAAATTCTTACCTCGACCAACCGAAGTGGAATGCAAAGTTTAAAGGATTTATAGCTTTATCCTTCTGAGGCCGTATGAGCCCTTGTGAACGATATGGAATGACACAACTTTCATTACAACTGTGAGGTATAAATTCTTTTGGGCTAGAGAGACCTTGTGGGAAACACACTCTCTATTAAAAAAACATAGAAGAAAAAGTACAATAGTTAAAGCAGTTGTCGCTTATAGTTCTTCTCAAACTCCCCATTTATAATAATTATGTAAGGGTAAACAAGTGCTTGTAGCTGTGAGCTGAAAACTTTATTACCTGAAGCTTGCCCTCAAATTCTGCAAAACTTGTAGCTGGTACACTTTTGGCATTTCTATTTCCCTTCACTACATTATTACTCGATTCAAGTCTTTTCTCAGTAAAGGATGCCGTTGACTTTCTTGCCACAGGTTTATTTTTTTCTATAAATTATCAAAAAAAAACCAATCAGTTTTTTTATGCAAACCGAATTAAGCACAAACATTCGAAATTTGTGCAGCATGAAAACATTCTGGAAAACTTTTAAATCTTACTTTGAAAAACATCTTCATTTCCATAAAGGTACTCAATAGTTAGTTTGTTTTGCTGGAAAAAAAAAACATGAAATATTTTATGATGAAAATTTTCATGAATTTTTTCATGTTGAATGAATTGAACATGCAGACCACAACTTGTTATACACATATAGAAGTTTTGATTTGTGTATGGTTAGTTTCCTACCGCTCTGTTATTTCGAGGTAAAAGACTTCTGTGGTTAATATGAGCAGAATTCTTATTTGATCTTTCAGCTAAACGCTTTTGACTATCATATAAAGGTGAGAGACGAGTTGAACCACGATAAATCCATTCGAAGCGGTTATCAGACTGAAAATGCATTTTAGCCAATGAGCAATCCAGCGCAACTACTTTGGACAACCACCACTGACCTAGAAGTTAATTTTAATTAAAATTAAATTCATAATCATAACATTGCAATTTAACATTCATATACCATTCCCCGTGGTCAAAAAATTAAATGGTTAGTATGAACATGAACCGATATGAGTTAGCCTAAAACTCAGTCAGTAGAGCTCAAATGGAAAGTTTCCATTGGAAATTACTTTTATCGTATGTTTAAAAAATATATTGACAAATTACCACTCCATTCAGTAGACAAGACTGTGTTCGTTGTAAGTCTGACCATTGGACGTTCTGGATATTTTTGAATATATGTCCGTATGAAATCCTGAGAGTCGGGATGAACATCTACCCAAACTGGTTCCGAACTTTCACAAACAAGGAGAACTTCAGTAGGTTGAACATACTGTGCGTACCCATCATCGAAAAATACTAAATATCTGTAAGCAGACAAATAGCAAAATAGCAGTTAATTATTATTATTATGTTTTAATGTTTCGTAACAAACTCATTTAGTGTTCTACCTATGATGAAATTATTGTGTACCTGAAATGATTAGGATTTTTAGGTGGCTCTGCGACAATACCAGCATAATATAAAGACTCTTGAGGTGGTTTTCCTTCATCGAGGGCACAGTCGTCTTTAAACAAACCAATGATTCGAGTGCCCACAGGGAGAATAAATGGGCAGGGAATATTATATGCTAACTGTTTTGCTGTTAGTTCTTTGGATGCAAAAATTGCCTCTTCAGCTGCTGTTTTGCCCTTCTTTTTTATTTCAAATTTTATTCGAAACGTGGGCTAAAAAAATTGATGTAAATAAATGAAATAATAAGAAACATGATTATAAGGCTGATCAATACGTAATTCGTTATGTTATTAACAAACATTTCATTTCATTAAACTAGAATTACCTTAGAATGATTGTGCCTATAAATTTCTTCAACTTGTCCAAGACTCCATCCAAACAATGAGCTTTTTTTCATGGCATAAACAGTATCACCAACTTTGGGCATAATTTTTGGTATATTTTTGGGAGTTTCGAATAAAAATGTTTGTTTGTGCGGAAGCGGAACAGTCACACGCGATACCAGTTGTACCTAAAGGAAACAAAATCATATAAATGTAATTAATTTAGCTATTTGATATTGAAACTTTCCACAGATTTTGATCCCACAACAATTAATTCATGATTAGTTTAATTACATCAGGTACATCTTTAAGCATTGGTTTTTTAATATCTTGGTCTTTCCGCGTCTCTCCATTCCCAGACGCTGCTTCAATAGTAGTCATTTCATCTAAAGAAACCAACAAGTCTCACATTATATAGATTCAAAACAATACACGTGTATCCGTAATAATATTGAGTACTTATTTCATACTCTTTACTAAAAATGTATAGTTCCATTACTTGATTTTCTCGGTGTTCTCGAACTGCTTCCTGGGTTTATGACAGAACCTGTAGCGGAATCTTCAGTCTCCCAAGTTTCATTTCCATCAGTATCAATGAAAACTGCCTTAAATTTCATTGTCCGAGAATTCTGGAGCTGTAAATTTATATATTTGACTTATCAAGTTAAAAATCATAATAATATACTTACACTATTATTATGAATTATGTATTGGAAAAATTTGGAAAGCATCGTACATGAGTCATTGCAGCCCTTGATGAACAATACAAGCTTCTAGCTTCATCAACTTCTCGTTCTCTAAATAGGGGAACAAAGATAGAGTAATGAAATTGATTGTGAGAGAGTGAGTGTATGCGTGACAAATCAGGACTGTGTGTTTAGTTCACTTACAAAGCACTAATTTTTTCGTCGAGATCATCGTAGCCGGTGACTGTAATAAAGAACAATGAAGTATTTCATTTTGAACTGACAATTCAGACTTGTATGTATAGTTTACACTGTATCTATAATAATTTACCATGATTCAAGACTAATTATTAAATTATTAAATTACCCAATGTTGTCAACCCATCAGATAGAGATTTTTTACAGACATGGGTTTGTGATTGTAAATTTGTCTTTACAATCAATTCATTCGTCAAACTTGCAATTTCCCTATCCGTGAGGGAAACTAAAACTTCTTCGTCACTTTCAGATCCAACGCTGCTTGTAGCTACACAAATTATCATTGATAAATCTTTATTTAGATAACTTTATTCGTTTAGTCGATATGGCGAACGCCTTTACAACTGTTCATAATTACAGCATGTACTTAAATATTTACTAGACAAAAGGGTATCATGTTTTTTGTCTTACTGGGTTCATCCTCAACAATAACAGTTTCATCTTCAGCTCTTGTTGGAATGTCAATAATGGGTTGGCTACTGTACAAAGCAGTAACGCATTTCTGTAAGAAAGGATGTGTATTTAACATGACATCAATTTGGACAATAAACTAATAATAAGAATGATGGAATTGCTGCGTGTAGATGTACATAATATGTACTACATATATATACAATTTATACCTCTCTGTACGATGCTCCTTCTTGTAAGCAATCTTTACAAAGGTAGTGACGCTTCTTCTTTTGATTTTGAAGTCCAAAATAGATGACAGAGTAGAAAGGTGCAACGGAGAGTTCCCGGCAAGTTTGTTGACATGATGCATTAGCACAAACTCTACTATTGCTCTTGTAATTATTACTTTTTTCTACTACTTTCGGTTCAATCAGAATTGGCTCCTCAATATCTATCGGCTTTGTCTCCGTTTCAGTCATGTTTATTAATATTTATAGACCTAAGAAAATAAACAAAAACAAAATTTCAATTCTTCGAAATGACGAACAATACACAATGATATCAAGCATGTTCAATCAAATTCATGCAAAAATATTGCAAAATATTTACTTATACGTTTCACTCGGTTTGTTTAGAGTCAAAACTTTTGACTTGACAATCTTAGAGCATGGTACGGTAAACAACAAGGTTGAAATACCCTCATATCATATAACACTAATAAATACTACAAACTATATCACCAAACTTGTACAAACAATTTAAACCGTTTGTACTTGACGTATATACTTAAATGTATGTAATTGTTAACTTTAGCAAATATTTCAGTATAGTCGTCTGCGGCAGAAAAAATCAGCGTTTGTTATAGAACCCGCGTGTTTCAAGTCTTCAAATTCTAGCGCGAGCAAATGAGATCAGCTGGTGGTTTAATTTAATTGCAGTTAAATTAATGACGAAAACATAGCAAAAAATAACAACAAAAAATATTGTGAGTCATAAAGAGACTGTCTAGAACATTTTGGTGATTCATTGTTTGTGGCCGTGATAAGAAAATTACGTTGTACTAATTTTACTTATCATCGTGACAAGCGTTATATTTTCTGTTATTTAAGCAGAGCCTGGAAGGTCAGCGTCGTCAGTCGTCAACTATCTTCCAAGCGAGTCGTTTGTACTATCAAGTCTTAAACAGATACCACATTTAATTACATAGAATAAACAATACTATTCTTTTGTATCCAAGACTCAAATAGTAATAAAGTTACAGTGAAAATTTAACGACGAAACGTTTCACTTTCGTTTTTGAAAAACTTGATATAATATCTTTATGGATTTCGGACCTTGGGCAGGACAACCGAAAATGGATCAAACCGATAATAATCAACAAGACAGGTAAAAAATAAAGCCATTTATATAAATACATTTATATACTTACTTATTTGTAAAATAATTGCAGTATTTAAAACTGCAAGTCATGAACGTGAACGTTTCTACAACGTTTCATATTTTATTTTATTTTATGAAACGAATAAAAGACGTGTTTCAATTTACGGTAGTACTTTGTCATTGTATAACAATAATTCATATTTAATGTGTAATAAATAATAATTGTTTTTTAATATTTATATTTATTTTGATAAAAAAATAGTGGAGCATCTGCAAATGGAGCTCATCCTCCTGTTCCTGATGAAGGTGTATTTTCCCATCAATTGGAACATCCTGCAGTCGTGTGTGATGCCTGTGACACTCCAATCTGTGGATTTCGTTACAAGTGCATGACTTGCCCTAATTATGACCTATGCTCATTTTGTGAACGTCGAGGACTTCATGCTGGTCATGTGATGTTGAGAATTGCTTTTCCTGAGCAAGCAGCAGAGGCAATCAAGGTATGTATATATTTATTGATTTAATTTTGACAAAATTATTTTGTACCAAAGTGTGTTCTTTTTTTTTACTGATAATACTTATAAATAATTTTTTTCATTGTATTTATTTTATTTAGCGATTTTTGGGTGGTCCGAATTCTCCAATTTCTCCACCGCATGGATTTCCTCGATTTCCCATACCATCATTCTGTGGAAGGCCTGGATTTCCGGGTTCGACTGGACGTCATGGTCATGGTCACGGTCACGGACATGGACATGGACATGGAAAGGGGGAGGGAAAAGGAAAGGGTTGTGGTGGGTCACACCACAAGGGCAAACATGGAGCCTTGCCTACTGATAGCTCGGAATCTGAGAATGAAAATGCTGGAGATAAGGTGAATGCTCAACCCGATTGTCCATACTTGTCTGGTGGTGATAAGAGACACATGAAAAAATGGGCCAAACAAATGAAGAAGGCCCATCATCACTATCGCCGTTCCGCAGAGGCTTATGCTCAGGCTGCTTCTACCGGAACAACTTCAGCTGCTGGACCAGGAGCAACGCCAACATCCACAGCAACTCCAAGTGGTTTTGACTTCTCTGCTGCTGCTTCTCAAATTCAAGAATTTCTGAATGCTGTCGGTACGTACATTTACCAATTTAATAATTAATTTATGAATTTTCCAAGTACAAAATAGTTTATAATACAATTTTTCCTCCACATAAGTTATGAATCATAATGTTTTAATGTTTGATTTTAATTATTATTATTATTATTATTTTACTTTCGTTGAAGGAATTCCTATTGATGTCGTGGAATTTTATGAAGAGATGAATAGGCCAGGTGGAACTAACCAGGCACAGACTGCTACTGCTCCTGCTGGACAACCGAGCCAAGAAGCTAATGCTTCCTCTACAGTTACAGGACTTAATGATCAACTTGAAAACTTGAATATTGGAAATGGAGATGTGCGTTATAGCGATCTTGCTGCATTTGGAATTTTGTCTCGAGACGAAAATGTGAGTGAGACACGGGAAAACAATACTACTACTCCTACTGTTAAAAAAGTATCTTTCACGAATTCCATGGATGTTGGAGGAGATACCGAATGGACTTTATTAGATGCTGACAAAGTAAAGAGCTGAATTTAAGATTTAAAATATCCTATAGTTGAGAAATTTATAGAATATGTATTTTCTTTCTTTGGTTTTTTTGTTGTTGCCTTTATTTTGGAATTAGTTTTAAAATCAGCTCCTTAATTGGTCGTGTATAAAGTTATTATTTTGCTTCTTCTAATTCTTGCTGGTTTTAATTGTCAAGTTTTTTAATATTAAACGTTAACTAATAAATCATCGTTGTTGCTGTATTTTCCAGGCGAATGAAGGTGGAGTAAAAACACCAGCTGCTACTTCAGTCGTTAACAACGGCAATGTAGAAACAACCCCACCACTTATTGATATTTCATCAATGACTTCTGCTATCAACTCTACTCCATCAAATTCAATGGAACCTCAATCGATCCCAATCAATATCAGCATGAATGTGAATGGCACACAGAGTGGAGCCATCCCGTTGCCAATGCCGTCAGCTCCAGTAAATCCAAATTCTATCTATCCTCAACTCCCTGGAGTTCCAATTCAATTTCAGCGAATGATGAGTGGTGTCTCTAATGCTGTTGGCTCTGTCGTCCGGAATATTCCTCAGATGCCCACATCCATGCAACAACAACCTCGTCAACCACAACCAGGAAATACTGCAATTCCCCAACCTGATATTCCGCAAACACAACTCGACACTCGATCTACTCTTACATTGAACCAGCTCCTAAGCATGGGTTTCTCTAATAGTGAGGGATTTTTAGGCAGGTTAGTTGCCAGTAAAAATGGCGATTTGGATGCCGTCTTGTCGGCTTTATTCCCTGCAGAGACCGCTTAAACATTCCGGAAATACTACTACGCGAGTCTTTTCTTTTCCAGTATATTTTTTCTTTAATCGAATATATATAGCAAAACACAATCACACTTTTACCGTAATTAAAAACCAAAGACGTATAGTGTCTCCTGTATAATTTTCTTTTGTGTATGCTATTTTAGTCTTTACTTTAATACACCACATAATATTATAATAGTCCTTTTTATCTCTTAATTTTCATATTGCTTGCGCAAAATCAAAACTTTTTTTACAATGATTATTATTTCATCCCATGATCAATCGTCCGGATTATACAGCGTGTGTACAACATGGCTATATAGTCGTCCTATATGTCATTTTCAAGTTTTCGTTTTGTTATTTACATAAAGACAAATGATAATAATAGTCTTCGTGTGCACGAGTGAATATGTATTTTAATTTTAATTCATTCAATTTTCAAATGTCTATTGATATGCCTAATATTAGTGGATGTCCTATGAATGATGCTTTTGTGAAAAGTTATTTATTGTAATGGCTTTGGAGTCGTCTAATAACTCGAGTTTGAAGACAATTGTTTTTTGCAAATGCCGTGGAATGTTGAAGAATGAATAAGGAGAGTGTATTCAACAATACATACTTGCAATTTTTATAAAAGGCTGTCGAAACGCACAGTTCTTGTACTATTATGACTGAAAGTCATAAAGTTTTATTATAAAGCTATAATAGAATATATATTACTTACATTGTGATGGAAAAATAAAATGCGTTTTAAAATGGTAGGAAATCGATAAAAAAATAATATTTAATATTAACTTACTTTTGTAGATTTTTGGTGCATTTTACATTTTAGTACGCACATACGTACATTACTTATATCAAATAATAGAAATTTTCAATTATAATTCCTATATAAATATTTTAAGTATTATATCCTAGACTTGATTCGTTTTTCATTTATATTATAATTTTGAAGAGCTAATTGAATATACGCTGCAGAGGTTTTGTGATAATCATCTTGGAGATTTCCTAATTGTTTGTACGTATTAAAATAGTATTTGGCTCCTTCATATAGTTATACGTATAAAAATTAATTACGGTTTTGGGGGTATATATGTATAATAGAAATTCGGATGAATGATTTACCAAGCTTAATCATCTGTAGTTTATTATAATGTGTACATAAATAATAGATAATATTATGCATTTATTTGATCTGTAAACGAAAATAACTACCAAAAAAATAAACAAAATAGTAAAAAAATTCCAAAAAACGAAATCAAATCCAAAATGGCTGGCTGTTTGCACATTGTTGACTCATAATCATAAAATTATAAACCATTCTGTATCATTTCACACGATATTCTAAATGCATACAACTCTTTCTTCGTTTAGTACATGCTATATCATGCGTGTTGTAGTTATATTTGTCGTATATAAGTACACGCGTGGAGATGGTGAGTCACAAACCGGTTTGTGAATTGCTCAAAAACCTTTGAGGACGTCGGCTAAAAGGGCTAATAATCGTACATGAGAGGCAAATCAGTTAAATAAGCTTATCACTCATGATAAATATTTAAGTTGTAATGAAAGTATGTGTGTGCATCCTGTGCATTTTTAACTCATTGCACGAGTCAGTATAGTTGATGTAAAACTATAACATATATAGCCAATATTATTGTTTTACTCAAAAAAGTGAGGGTCGTGTAAAACTTGAATGTACGATATATATACATATATTATATATATGTATCTATACTCTCAACAATTTGTACAGTTGAACGTACAAAATGCCTAAAGTCAAAATGCGAGATATGAAATCACAAGAAATTTACTTTCAATTTCCATTTACGGGAGATTTCTGTGCTCTTGCAAAAAAAATCTCTTTGATTTTCTTCAAATCAAAGTGGTGTGTACACACACATTCAAAACTTAAACCCACGCACAAATGTCAACTTTTGTTACATATGAAATCGGCACATGTGCTTGTTTTCCTATACATATAACCTGATACAAGTTTGTAATGTCAATAATAGTTTATGTTATGTTGTTTGACAATTGATTTGGGCATGAGTTGAAAGGCTTTTAAAAGATTGAATTATTTTCCTATACATCAATATACTATAAGAACAACTTTAATGAAGAAATTCTACCGAAAATGTTACTGAGAAAGTAGCATGTTTCAATTTTTTGCTTCGTCTCGTGTTACCCTCTGCCCTCTTCATAATGCCATCCACGCTATATTATATCATCGAGTTTGTCTGCATGCATACTTACCTACTATTTAACTGTACCTACAAACTGTTCGTGCATGTGTATTTAAAGTTTTAACAGTATGAAAAGTTTAATTACAATTGATTATGGAAAATATATGCATATTATGCATGCATCAAGAAAATATAGGAGAGAGAAAAATTTACGGCACAGTTATTATCTTTGCATTGCACAGTATCTAACTGATTCAATAGAAGTCAAGTTAAATGGCAGTCTCTGTTTGTGGTCTTAAGAAAAAAAGGGGGGTCGCATGAGCAAATTTCTTTTACTTTCATCATTATTATTATGATTATAATAAACGAGCAAGCCTTCATCACATCACATCGCATCGTCTTTCATTTATATGCATAATCTCATATCCAACTCAACTCTGAATGTGTATTTCGAATGTAGGTAATGTGTATTCTTTCTTTCCATAAGTGCCCGTGATGTATGTGTGTGTATTTGCCTTCACTTTGGTTACAAAACTTGAACATCACGTATATAGGTATATACTAAATGCGTATGCATTGAGGGACTTTATTTCTTCACTATTTTCTTCCATGACCTGAGAATCTCTTGTATAGTGACAAACTAAAATTCATCGCTTCAGTCATTTATTCACATTCCATGGTTTAACTTCTTATTGAAGTCTCCTATATACGTTTGTCACAAATTATTCAGTTTTGACTTCTGACACACAATTTACATCTTTTCAGTTTTGTTTCTCGATAGTCTGCTTGCGTGTGCAGTGCTCACATATGCATTTACTTGTGTACATACACACAGCACACAATTACTTAAGAAGCCCAAGTCAAATTAATTCCTTTCCCAAATGGATATAGTAATACTTAATCCGTTTCAAAAATTGTTCAAAATTATTTTGAATTTTCAAAAGCCATAAATTGGGATTGGTGTGATCTGTTCAACTTTCTACACAGGGAAGATTAACGGATAAAAGAAAAACGTGAAGATGGGTGCTAAAGTGGGGCATATAGTGTTTTCCTTTGTGGAATTTCTTTTAGTAGTTTTATCTCTTCTTGTATTCGCTCTCCTTCTATTACCCACATTATTTGTCATTTTTGTGCCTTTACTCATTTGGCGATGTGTTCTTATAATTTACACAAAACTTTTTCGGAAGGATATTACCAAAATCATGGGAGGTAAGAAATGCCTTGCAAAAATGTTGGTTTTTTTTTTTGCTGAAATGCATAAATGTTGAAGTTTAATTGAGCAGTGTTTTCGTGTTTTCGTGTTTTCTTTCATTTTCAATTTGGATTGTTTTGTATATATAGGTAAAAATCCAGTTTTAGCTTTGGATGACATTTCCGGGCGACCACTGTGTACTATTGTGGGATGCGGAGCATTTGACAAAGGGTTGACTTTTAAAGTAGCCAAGGAATATGTGGTGAATATCGTGAATGATGTGGATGTGAACGGGAATTTTTTACATCCTCAGCTCCGTAGCTATTACTTCAACTGGTGTGGATTTTTTTGGTGGAAAATAGCTGAAAATTTTGATATTGATGAGCATGTAAAGATTTGGAATGTGGAGGATAATACGGAAAAAGTTATCAGTGAAGATGATTTCATCAAGATAGTTGCGGATTTAGAGTGTAGACCTTTTCCCAAATATAAAAGTCCATGGGAAGTGTTACTGATTAAAAACTGCATGTTTAAGTAAGATCACAAGGAAGTTAAATGAGGTTTGAATAATTTCATATTCTTTAAATTTAAATGAACTAATCTATAACTATTTTTTGTATATAGAAATGTTCCAAACCCAGAGACGCCCAAATTTGTGTACCTTTTCAGATTTCATCATGGATTAGGTGAGAATTCTTGTATTTTGAATGGAAATTTTCAGTACATTTATAACAATGCAGGGTATATAACTTATTCACTGCTTGAATATTTTAATGTTTTTTCTTGGTACATAATGTATAATATTAATTGTAGCTGATGGGATAAGTGTGATGCAAGTTTTCATGCAGGTTTGTATGCAATTATTTTAATGAATTATAGTCTACAATGTATATATATAGACTCTTTATACACATGTATGAAGCATCATCTTTTATTAATTACACGAGATTTATATATATCTTCTGTTTTTGTTTACATTGAAGTACGTCTTTGATGGGCCGATGGACAAAGTGGCAAAGCCTAGAGTAATTGAAAGAAATCGTTGTCAAAAAATTGTCTTCAAAATTTATGCTGGACTTCAATTACCATATCAGTTTTTCAAACAAGGACTAACAGCTTTAGATGTCAATGATTGGCATTTACCTGAAAAACAACTCACCAGAAAAATTTTCAAAGCGTGGACTCCCCGAATCCCCGTTAAACTAATAAAAGACATCAAAATTCGTTATGGTGTGTGACAACCAAAATTTTTTGTTGTTTGATTTAATTATTTAATTTTCATCATCGTTTTGGGTTTTGTATATTCTTTTGGTTGTCACAGGTGTTGGATTTACAGCCGTATTAGTTGCTGTCATTTCTGGTGCGATTAGAAAGATGATGGTTAAACATAACGTTCCAGTCCCAAGAAAAATGCATGCCCTTCTACCTTTACCATGGCCCAAACATCCACATAAATTCTGTAACCATTGGTAAGACTATATATACATATACAGAAGTTCTTTTTGCTCTATATGTATACTTAAATGTACATATGTATAGCATTGTGTGAATGTCGAGTGTCTACATATCCCGAAAGCACACTAAAAACCATATACATATACACTATGTGTATTGTACATATATTACACATATGTTTTCATTCCACACAGGAGCTATGGTTTTATTGGGCTGCCCACGGGAGAAGGAACTGGACATGGTCGACTCCGTAAAACTCACAAATACGTGGAAGAGCTCAAAAATTCACCGAGTCCCTACGTTAACTTTGCAATTTTGAAATTTTTTAATCTCTTGCCAACATGGCTTATGAAAAGGACAATGGTTACCAACTATTTCCCGAGTGTCATTCTCAGTAGTTTCCCTGGTCCACCAAGTGAAAGTGAAGGGATGGGCGGTTTCCCATTAGTCGACTGCATGTTCACTGGGGGACCCTTAAGAGGAAACATTGGTAAAAAAAAGTTTCTCTATTTTGTTATTTATTTATTCATTATATCCCCACGTGTTTTGAAATGAGATCAAAAAGTCTTTTACTTTTTTTATTTCCCATGAACGGATTTGGAATCCTTTAACAACACTGTAGATCAGGGCTTCAATGGTTTTATAATAAAACTTTTATTCATCATATTATATATAGCTTTGGCCATAATCTGTGGATGCAAACCATCAAATAACTTTATCAGTGCCTATAAACTATATTGAATGCAAATCGCTTCAATTATCAGTTTGTTTTATCAGTATACAGACATTGTTTTCGCGTGTATAGGAATGCTTTTCTCATATACGCAATATGTACACTTGTATTGCAAGTGTATTGTAATACACCTTAATTATGTCATATCTTGTGGAGATATGTCTGTATTTGTTTCTCTCTAGTTAGTCAAAGGTTACAGGAAAATGACAAAACTGATAATGATTTAATTCAGCCCATTGAACTAAAACAAGTTATTTACGTGAATACAATACTCACTTGACTCTGTTGACAGTTTTCCAAATAAAAACACAGTCTTGGCATGCCATATGAAGTTATATATATGTTCTATTATATGTATATACTTGCATTTGTGTATATGTATATAGTAGACGGAAAACGTTTTTCATTTGAAACATATACATATACGTATGTATCTTTTCCCAACCTTTTGTTGTCTTCTTTTGTTATTGTTGTTACATATATACATATATGTGATTTTAATAAAAGCATGTGAATTTTTCTCCCTCACAAAGGAATAAGTTTGACGATTCTAAGCTACAATGGAGCTCTCAGAATAGTAGCCGGAGTGGACTCGAGTATTTTCCCTACGCAAGACAGAGCTGATGAACTGATTCAATTGATTCAACAAGAATTTCTGCAATTAAAAGATGAAGAAATGGTGTGAAGAAATTCGTTTGACAAATACTCTAGATATTTTGGAAAGAGGGATTCACATTACATGTGTGAAATGTGAATGACATATAGAATGATAAAAACTAACATGCATGCAGTGTGTATGTATGTACATTTGCCATATTATAATTTATCGTTATATATATATAGGAAGTCTTAATTAAGGAAGCCCATATATTAGAGAAGAATTTCACGAATCGCTCCATTTTCAGTGTACAATATTTGTAAAAAAAAACATAATATTAATGTGTATATACATATCATATGCCTTTGTTTTATTCGTTGTCGACTCGATTTCTCTTTTATATAGATTTAGAGTCCATAAAACATTATAATTATTACCATTGTTGTTATTGTTATATAATATTTTATTACTATCAGTTTTTACTTTTTAAATACACACACACGCACAATTTTTCAGTGTCGCCTGCTGTTCATACAGTGCTATATTGGCCTTGAATCTTTTCACACGTCGTACTTACATGAGTCATTAATAATAATGGTATACTTATGAACTGTGAATGTCTTGAAAAATTAATATATATGTTTAATAAATATGTCTTTTATCACGCTATAGAAGTTAGTAAGTATATAATACATTGGAAAGGAAATGAGAATTTGTTTGCATCTATATATAATAATATATACACAATGGAACAATAAAATATGAAGAGCAAAATAAGAAACGAAAACACTGGCAATTAAAAAACGAAACAAAATATAAATAAATCAAACCATGAAACTTTTGGTGAAGTTTAATTTTTTCTGAAAGCAAAGTATATATAAGTGCATTTGATTTGATGGCATTCTGGCTATCTAAAACGTGGTAATAGTATTTATAGTAATAGTATTTCAGTTAAAATCACCATATTGTATATACGTACAATGACTTCATACATTATATACGGTTAAAATTATTAATAAACTTGAACTACTGGACTGGACTAAAGCCAACTATGTAAGCATATAATATTGGATTTTATTATAGTCAGTTTGTAACGTCATTTGGGTGATATATACAGTCCACAGCAGCAGTCTAATGGAGAAAGAACTGACTGAAATATATATGCCTTTAGCGAATTACACAGAGAGAAAGAGATAGAACTCTGAAGGTGATTTCTAAATATCCTTGCACATAGCTGCTATGTGAAAAAAAAGTTCCCACACACACAAAAAACACACAAGTCCTGGATATTGCTCACATTCACCTTCATTCATTATAAAAATTATTTTAGTTAATTAGAAAGGAAATAAAATTTTCATTATATTTATGTATTTATATAGTTTATTGTTTTCTTGTATAGTGAAAGTCAAATTAGATTGTTGACGACAGTTCACTTTCATATAGTCCAAGTATATATACTCTGAGAAAGAGACTTCACGCTATATATTCTCTGGAATTAACTATGAACAAGCAATCATTGCTCATTTGTCCATGAAACATTGATCATTTGGATTGCAACTATTTAAAAGCCACTTAACTAACAAATAATCCAGCTGGCTGGCCAGGAGTTCCAATTTAAGGTAATTAATTGAGAAAAACAGAGAAATTCATAACTTACTTATTTGTAGAAATTATATATTTAGAAGCATGTGAAGTATTTATTCAAAAAAGACAGTGCAAAAAACAAGACTCACAGTTGTGGGTCTATGCATATACATATTATATGATAAAAATATAATATATTATATAATAATAATAATATATATTATATAATAATAATAATATATATTATATTAACGAAGAAGTGTTTGTTTTTACTGCGTATTTATTGTTTTGAATTATCTGTACATCTGTTAATACATGTTGTACATCATTTCTATAATAGAAATTCTATATTACGAATTGGGGATTTCAGGATTTCTTGGCAATATCTGTACTGTAAACTATACAGTGACGCAGTTTTCGCAATTGATAATTGAATTACTGTGTTTATACTTCTTATGTATATAGAATCTGCATAATACAAAATATACAAAATGACTCTGGAGAAAACACAAGGTGATGACAATGAGTCAAAAGCCCGGGTTCAGAATGGCAATTCGGAACATTCAGAGGATGAGGTTAGATTGCTTACTGACAATTATATAGTTACGTTCAATGATTGCGTAATATCGAGTTGCTATTATTAATTTATAATATCCTTGTTTTGTTAGATTTTTGAACCTCCGAAGAGGGTTTGTGATTTAGCATTTGTGAAATCCATGGGTGAATACCGCTCAAAGCACAAGTCGTCTATTGACGACGCAGAAAAGTTTTGGAAAAAGATTGCCGACGAGTTTTATTTTCATGAACAACAACCTGAAGGGAGTCCTTTCTTTGAGTACAACTTTGATTGTGCCAAAGGACCCATCAAAACGACCTGGTTAAAGGGAGCAAAAACAAACTTATGCTACAACTGCCTGGACAGAAATATTTTGGACAAGAATATGGGGAAAAACATTGCATATTTTTGGTACATATACTGTATAGACTTTTGTGTGTATACTTAATCATTTTCTAAATGATGTAATGATGAGATGTGTATGTTTCACTGATCAAACGCATGTGGTTAGATGATTACTAAATGAAAGAGATATTCATTCTGAATTTGTATTTATATAGGGAGGGAAATGATCCAGAAGATCATTTGGAAATTACCTATGATGAACTATTAAAGCAAGTTTGTAAATTTGCAAATGCTTTGAAATCTCTGGGATTGAAAAAGGGTGATCGAGTTGCTATATACATGCCAATGATAATAGAGCTGACTGTTGCACTACTAGCTTGTGCTAGAATAGGGGTCGTACATTCCGTTGTGGTAAGAACAAACTTTATAAATACTAATAATAATGATAATATGTCTATACTGAAATAAATGTCTCGTATGTCAAAAATATATAAACTATTATAAACGTACTTGTTTGAACACCAATCCTCTAGTTCGGCGGGTACTCAGCAGAATCTCTTGCTGACCGTATATTAGATGCAAAATCAACAGTTTTAGTCACGGCCGATGGGGCATGGAGAGGAGATAAAATAATTCATCTCAAAGAAATTTCTGATGATGTTAGTAATAACAATTACCATCTGCAAAAGGAATGATTATTTAAATCTGGATATCAAATTCTTAAACTTGTCTCGCATTCCGTTTTAGGCTCTGGTACGCTGCAAGGCAGCAAAGCACGAGGTCACACATTGTGTGGTCGTAAATCATTTGAGTCGTTTACATCAGGCTAAACGGGATGTTAACGATTCGCCAGCCAAAAGAAAACAGTATGATTACAAGGTAAATAAACTTATACCGATATTACCCGTCTCCTGTATGTTATGGTGAAACCTATTAACTATTGATATGTTTTGTGGAATGGTTTCATTTGGTTTTTTTTCTGTACATATAGGCTCCGTTGACCAGCCCCAGAGACAAACTTTATCATGAACTAGTTGAAAAAGAATCCGACTCTTGCACACCTGAATGGCTTGATGCGGAAGACCCGTCATTCATATTGTACACGAGGTAAAACATAATTAATATAGCACAGGCAGATTACAAATTAGTCTTTGTTCCAATTGAAATCATTACAATTGTCATTATAATTTGTAGCGGATCAACAGGAGCTCCAAAAGGAGTGCTTCATACAACTGCTGGTACTTATTTATTGAAATTTATTCTTTATTCAATTATATAGTTTCCAATAATCATATCGTCTGTTAAGTTCACAAACGAACTATAACGATTTTCCTTAATTTGCGGAAATGCTACTACTGCGTCCGTCTTTGTGGGTAAAATTCTGAAAAAATTCAGGGTGACAGAAAAGGTCATGGCAGACAATAATGTCTCAGGCCCCAAAGCTCCATCTTGAGCCGTTTGACCTTTGGAGCAGGTCATCGAAATTAAGGAAAATAATTATAGTTCGTTTGTGAACTTTTGTGAACAGAGGATATGCAACATTTAAACATGTTCATATAAACTTTGACATTTTCAGGTTACATGATATATGCTGCTACAACCTTCAAATACGTTTTCGATTATCATCCAGGAGACATTTATTGGTGTACTGCTGATATAGGATGGATAACGGGTCATACATATGTATGCTATTCTCCCTTACTAAATGGAGCAACGTCTGTGATGGTAAGCCCCTGAGTTGCATGCAAAATTGACATGACGTTTTCGCGTCTACAAGGAATCATTATATTTCATGTTTCTATCTCCTTTTTTCTTCCTCAAGTTTGAAGGGACACCCTTTTATCCAGGTGTCGACAGGCTGTGGGCTATCATTGCAAAGTACAAAGTCACACAATTTTATACGGCGCCGACAGCTATAAGTTAGTTCTGTATAATTTTGTATTTAAACTCAATCCATACATTTGTATTTATGCAATTACAGTTGTCTACTTATATCCTACTAATTGTGAATAATTCCTTTATAGGATCTCTCATGAAGTTTGGTGATGCTCCAGTTTTAAAGTAATTCAAATTATTAAATATATATACTAACTTTTTTTTGCCTATATACACATTCATAAAAATGTAATGAATGATTTTTAAATAGGCATAATCTCGACTCATTGAAGATACTTGGTTCAGTTGGTGAGCCTATAAATCCGGAAGCTTGGTTGTGGTATCATCGGGTTGTGGGGAAATCAAAATGTGCCATTGTAGACACGTTTTGGCAAACGGAGGCGAGAAATAAAATATATATTTAATTTACTGTGGGCTTGTTTCTATCCTATATCAGCATGTTTTTCAGCGTTTTCTCTACGACTTCAATATGTACGTAATATTGTTGCCTGTACGCGCTCATAAAAATGTAATTACTGGCATTTCAATTATTTAAACAGACAGGAGGACATGTTATTACACCTTTACCGGGCGCTACTTCAACAAAACCTGGCTCTGCTACTTTCCCATTTTTTGGCGTGGTACCTGAACTTTTAACGGAGGAAGGCAAACTCATTGAAGGTGCAGGGGAAGGCTACTTAGTTTTCAAACAACCCTGGCCTGGTATGATGAGAACTGTATATGGTGATCATCAGCGGTTTGAAACCACGTACTTCAAAAAATTTCCTGGCTATTACTGCACTGGTGATGGAGCAAAACGAGATGAAGATGGCTATCTTTGGATAACTGGCAGGGTTGATGATATGCTCAATGTGTCTGGTATGAATTTTTGCCTTATCATTACATGACTAATCTATAAGTACAGGGCTTTCTAATTTGAGAATATTGAGAATCATTCCGATTGATTGATTTTTCTCCTCTTATACAGGACACTTATTAAGTACAGCCCAAGTGGAGTCAGCTCTCATTGAACATAAAAGTACTTGATCATATTAAATCTTAACCCCTCCCCCATAATCTGGCAACCAGTGTCTGATTCTATTATGGAAATTTTAACATTCTTTTAATAATGTATAATTATGAAAACAATAAGGTGTTTCTGAATCTGCTGCTGTCGCAGTAAATCACGAAGTGAAAGGGGAAGCGCTGTACTGTTTTGTCACTTTGACTGAAGGATGTGAGTTTGACAAGAAGCTGGTCACGGAATTAAAGCAGAAAGGTAAAGTGTTATTACTTGTAATCAAACAAAAATCAGTTAAATACAGTTATGAGTTTAACTGCTTTCCTCGTGTCAAGTTCATTGAAATAATGCTCATTTAAATTTATAGTCCGTGAAAAGATTGGGGCATTTGCCACGCCAGAGACCATCCAATTGGCACCAGCTCTCCCAAAAACACGGTCAGGTAAAATAATGAGACGAATATTAAGAAAAATTGCTGCTGGAGATTCCGAATTCGGCGATACATCTACTTTAGCTGATGAATCTGTAATACAGCTCCTTATAGAACACAAGCCAGGTCTTTAAACTAATAGTGTATATGAAGATTTCCATACGAAAAGGCACCGAAGACTACTTTTCACTTTTTTGCATATTAATATGTAGAAAAACGTGGGCTATTTTATAAAAAAAGTTAGAAGTCTCTGAAAAAATTGGAAATATTTTTAATTAATTTACAAAGTTTAGTTGAATTCAAACAAAATATATGATGATTTATTTCTTGTGATTTTTGAATTACAAAATCATCGAGAAACGCCGTGGCCCCAAAAAGGAAAACTCAAATATCTTTTAACCTAAAAAGTAGTCTTCGGTCCTTTTTCGTATGGAGAACTTCATATATTATATAGTGACTCGGAGTAATAGTAATAAAAATGATAGATAACACTACTAACATAGTAAATATTACCATGTATTGCTTGACTGTGAACCTGGTATATTTTATTTAGCTACTATAGTATAATTCAGTTAACAATAATAACAAAACAGGATTTAATTCATTGCGAGTCGCTAATAATAGACAGCAAGTCAGTGAGACTGTCAACACTATATACGAATCACAATTCCAAAGAAATGAATTTAGCTTCACTTACTAAATATATACATATATATGTTGTGGGCCATTGCAAATATATATATATATACATAAACATAATAATATAGTATAATTAATTATAACTATGAAGAAAAAGCACATTTGTCCAATGTCGATAAAACAAAAAAGCTTTTAGATACAAAAGGACTCACTGGCAGTCAGCAGGTACAAATTTGGTATGTAATACTTGAATCTCTCTTGTCATTGGAAAGTCTAACAAATATCGTGGGCATAAGTTTTCAGTTAGTTATTTTCTGCTATATTTACTCAAATTACAAAATACCGAAGCATAATATTATCATTACGATTATTAAAAGAGACTAGAGGAGAGAGCTTTATGGGGCTATTGTTAATAGAGAAAGTCTTATTGACATAAAACTCTCTCGTTCACTTGTCAGTTATAGGTAAACTGCAGAATGCATAATACCAATGTACAATGATGCATGGTTTTAAAAGTAGTTAATTTTTTGTCAAATTTACATTGATTTCAGGAAGGAAACAGTTTCTATTAGTACATGCATGTTTAGTTTTAGTTGTATTGTAAAAAATATATAATATATGTGTCATATATGCGTTTATGTAGTTGTGTAATGAGAGATGAATTGCAACCTTCAAAAAAAAAATATATATATATCATTTGTCAAACTTGATTGTGTTCAGGTAAAGCCTTACATAAGATTTTGAATGCATTTATGTGGAAAGGGGGTAGAATGTCAAGTCTTGTCTATATACAGTTGCAACGATTTCTGGATATTATTGTGACTTTTTTGCAGTGTTTCTGCATCACAACAAACTGTACATCACACGAGTCTAATCCTAAGATATCATGGTGAGAAATGTTGTATTATTAAGTGTCGTCGTACCTGAAGCATGAACACTGTTCTAAAGTACTAAAAGTTATACATATATATATATACAAGTGTGTAGTGTAAAAAAATAGTGCACACATTCAATTATTATGGAGCCATAGTTTTTTCGCCTTTGAAACAAACATATCACAAAATTTTTATTTACTTTAAACGACCTATATATTACTTTAAATGTACCAATACATTATATATGTAAGTAATAGTAAATACTACTTCAAAATGTGTAATTGAAACATAGTAATATTTAGCTACAATAAATCATATTATCATATATTATGATGCATAAATGCAAATGTTCCCAGTGAGTAGTCTATGTATAGTAGTGGAATTACATATATAAATGTTAATTCAGCAGTGTAATAAACCAACATCACAGTTAAAAACAAAATTTTACACATGTACACGTTATTTTCAGAACGCATATTAAGAAACCAACAAACAAAGGAAAATTACTCCATGCAATTCAAATCTTTTTATTTTACTGAAATTTAAAGAAACAACATTGTGATTCCCGAATTTACTCTAATTCACATTTTAAAAATTACGTCGAAATGACATTACTGAAAAAACAAATAACATTTCAATAATACAAAAAGTAATTCATTATTTTAAAAATTAGTCACCGAAATGCCTCTTCCAGAATAAAATTACTCAAAGGCCAATACTATAAGCCGAGCCTTTCAAATTATGGGTAGATAAAATTGTCGGGCTAATTATACTCCATTCATACCATACTGATTTGTCTGAGCTGCAGCGCTTGAAACGTACAGTTATTCTATCTCCTGTTTTCAGATGAATCGGGGTCTAAAATAAAAGAAGACCAATTGAAAGTAATTAGATACATACTATTTTGTGTAAATCAAATAATACAAGTACATATTATAATCAATACATGGAGTACTCACCCTTATTGGAAAGAAAATAGGGTACCAACTAAACATTCCTTGAGAAAAAGTTGGAGGGTAAATACTCATTATGGTCTGACCATACAAATCAGATTCAAAATATCCAGCAAACCCATGAAGAACACAGTCAGTGGAAGCATGAAAATTCAATTCCTTAAATCGATCATTATCCGCATTTAGATAATCTGAGAACAAACGTGAAAACAATTTATAATTAATAATTCTTGTGCAAGCGTTGAATTTCGAAAACCGAAATTCGGATGACGTTCATATCTGATTTGTAATGCTCTTACTGGGATTGGGATGCGTGAACTCGAATAGCGGTTTTGGAGCATCGATATTATACTTATTCTTCATAAAAACAACATACGGTGTCTCAAAGTGTGCGATAAAGTTCAATTTATCAGATGGATATCGCATTGTAGTAGTTTCACAATGAAGTTTAGCTGACATTATAGGCCCCAAGAATGATGTATATCGGGTTGGAATCATTATTCCGCCATCTAAATTATAACATTAAAAAACATTTTTATTATAATATTCATTTATAATAATAAACAGGAAACACCAACAAGATTATAAAAAGCACGTGTAGATATTTGAAAGCTCTTTAAAAAATGTACCTTTCAGGAATTTTTGTGCCCCATCCAAGCATTCTGGTGATAATTCATTGTCTCCAAATGATCCTAAAAGTTCAGATACAATGATGTCAGCTTTGACATCTGTTTGCCATGTTCTGGAAATTTATAATTATTAGACAAAGAAATATTGAGTTTTTGGAACCTGGGTTGATTTTTTGTATTGACTATTAATTGTACTGTATTTTAATAAGAATTATTTAAGATTTGGAGACGTAAAAGTATATTTCGACGAGATGAGATGTTGCAAAACGTTAACGGTACACATTTGAGGAGTGATTGAATTTCAGAAACGTTCAGTCGAGAGTCGAGCGGGGAGGGAGAGGGGTGAATTTGAATTTGTAGCAAGAGACAAAAAATTTCAATAAAAAGCGAGGACTTTTGTCATGATATTATTATTATTTTCTTATATTCTAGAATAGGATTAATTTTATAATAATGCAGAGTGATACAGAAGATAGTGGTGGTCCATCTTCATCTATTAATCTTTCTCCAGCAGTTCCATTAAGTACGAAAGAAGAAGAGAAGGAACTCAGAAAGAAAATCTTGAAAGATTTACCCGCATGGGAAAGAGTTGAGAAATGGAAACTTGAGTACAAATCCGTAAGTATTTTAATTATTTAGTAGTAATAAAATAATTATATCGCATTTACTTATTTATCGTGTCAATTGAGACTACTAAATATTTTTTATAGAAATTCGGTAAGGATTTTGTCATGAATGATGAGGATGAAGGAGAAGGGAAAAAAAGTCGCAACTTGTTTTCCTCTCTCACTGCACCGTATGAGAATAGGGAACGGAATGCTAATGTAAGTGCTATTTGTAATGTCTCTAATTATTATCATTTGTTCTACAGATGATCATGATGATGTACAAAAATTGGATTTTTTTATGTTACAGCAACTAGTATCAGGACTTCCTGGATGCATTGCCTGTCATAGTAGAAATGGACGCCGTTTCTCCAGTCTTTGGCAACTTTGTGATACATGTATGAGATCGGTGAAAAAAAGATGCAAGCGAAATGAATTGCAAAGGAGTTGGTCAGTTAATTGGAGAGTGTCCAATTCACCATTTATTTGGAGGAGGTTGCAATTTCTGTCGTCCCAAGAAAGTGTCCGAAGTTCGTCCTAATTTCTGGAGTGGAAAATCCCTACCAAAAATTAAACCTTGCTCTCTGACTCTCCCGGGTCATTCGGGATATTTAATGGATTTGAAGGAAGTTGACAAGAATTACGTAAGTAAAATTACAAAACAATAATATTTCCTAGTACTTATGACAGACAAATGTGATGATGACATGTACATGGCTTGGGATTTAAAAATACAATGTGTATACTTTTCAGTTTACTGTTGACAACGAAGTGGAAGAGACAGGAAGTTTCTTAGTACGCTTAATGGACCTGAAAGACGAAAAGGAGAGTCTTGGCAAGCAGACCCCTTACTGTCAAAATAAATGATGTTCGAATCCAAACTCCGGGAGGAATTTCAACAATAGCTGCGTATTACGGTTGTATGCACCTCTTTCAGAAATCTAAGGGCAATGCTTCTGTTGCCCTTGTTCATGTCGATTGTGACATCCTTCCCTGGTCTCCTACCGATTATGATATGGCTGCTTCGAATTATTATTCGATGCTCGTAAGTATACATACATATAGTAATGAAAAAAATTCTATCTTTTTTAAAGAATGAGAAATCGGGCGTGACCCCTCTTATGGCGGTGCAGAAAAATAAAATTTCAAAAAATTTCAAAATTTTGAAAAAAATGAAATTTTGAAAAAAATGAAATTTTTTGAAATTTTATTTTCTTCACAAAAATCCCCATTTCGGACTCTATGATGCCCAGTGCTGACTTTACAAGTGCAACTACTGACCGAGGCATAGGGTTTTTGGCTTGCGACCACCCAACCGAAATTTATTAGGATTTTTGTGGAATGTTTATGTGCATTTGAAATTGCAGTTCGTTGACCACATCTTGAATCCCAATCTCAATCATCATCAAATTATGCAGACCAAGATTTTCAACAAGGAGGTTAAATCAGAATATGTGAAGGCTGAGTTTGTGACGATTCACATGGGTAAAAGAGGTCAAATGGATATTGCATGGGAATTTACCTCAATTTCTCCTACAGCTTTACCATCCTCCTCATCACCTAATGTAATCGCATATGTGTATGCTTACATATTTCGTTCTGGGATGGT